>CALNHX010003736.1:0-142697 GCA_940337035.1 Agriotes lineatus | reverse complement strand
GTGGCCAGGTTCGAATCTCGCTGGGGCCGTGCACTTTAGCGTTTTTCGAGCCTGAAAACAGTCGTGGAAGGCAACGGGATACCACCACGATGCTGCCGAGTTTATCCCCAGGATGTTTCCTCCCCATCCAAGGGGGGAAGTCGTCAACGTGCTATATTTACATTTCCCACTAGCGCCACCTTCCATGGAGTAGCAGCACCAAGACAAACCAATGGAGGTTTAGGGCTCTACTGGCGCTATATACTATCTTATATTATAAGAGCCGATGCCGCCGGTCGCCGGCCGCCGGCCGTCCAGACGTAAGCAGGCACACACAGCATGAACGGCCTGCATACTAGCAAGTGCCGCGCGCGCACGAATGGCGAGACCGCATTTGTATTGTTAACGCTGGCAAGGCCGGACGTCGGCTGGCCACCAGCTTAAGCAAGAATTTTTATTGTTAACCGTTTCTTTACGCTGGCAGGGCCAGACGTATGCTGGCCACGAGTTCTAGTGTAATATAATAATATAGTATGTAAAACGATGTAAAAATGTAAATAAAAGCATAAGACACTTTAAGAAGAAGAAGGTGCCCAATATCACTATTATCACAACCGTACGACTATAGGCTCCTAACAAAAGTGATACCAAACAGGTCTCGAAATAAATTTGATAGATATCAGCTTAGACAGCAAACGAGTTTTAGAAAAGGATATACGTAGCGCTACCACCTTCCAACCATTAAGGCCCTAGTTGAAGAGACCACCGAGTTCAATATGCCACTGCATAATATGATGTTTGTAAACTACCAAAAGGCCGTTAATTCTATATAAATATGGGCAGTTGACGAAGCAATGCAATAGTAGAGTAGGCTATACCGAGACATGTTTTAACTCTGGACATAGCCTATACTTAGTCCCTATGTTCAGTTTAAGAAACACAGGTCAATGAATCTATGTAATCAAGCAAAGCAATGTTACGTCAAAATAGCTGCTTGACAATAATTACAAAAAATATGTCAAGTTGTTTGAATTATTATCCCGATAGACCAATTTCACAAAAATCAATTTACTTTGCTTGAATGACATTTCTAGTCGACATTTCGACCATTTTTGACAGGTTTTTGGTATAATTGGTTGCATATCAAATGCTCGCAGTACATTGATCTGTGTTTTTTTAAATTTAGCATAGGGAATATGTTCAGAGTTAAAAAAATCTCTGGGTAGATATACTCAACTACTTCAGAACTATTATAGAGATTGCGGCAGGCAACTAGAACCATTGCAAAAGCAACGAGAATATGCGTGTGGCCGTCGTGGTGTTTAACAAACGAACAATCAATGTGCGATAGCGGTAGGTCGTTAGGATCATTATATATATTCGATTTGTTAATTTTTTAAATACAATTACGGCCACATGTAAAGTCCCCTTTATTCTGCTGTGGTCCTAGTTGCCTGCCGCAATCTGTATACAGAAATACTAATATATCAGTACAATTACGGAGTGATTATAAATGATTGTAGGTCCAGAATGCCTTTAATGATTTGCTTATTATTGCAATGTTCTTAACCCTAGAACGCATAGGTGGCGTCATATGAGACACCACCTATTTAACTATCTAGTTTTTAGTGATTTGCTGTTATGTTATCATATTCATATTTTTAGTACCTCTCCAGCAGATTATTGTTGATATTGCTATGGTTTGATATGCACCACTGATTAAACTGATTAAAATAATTGCTGGACTGTAACTTTATTTGCTCGACTCAAAATAAATAGTATTATGCCCTTTTTCGTATTTTATTTATCTGCAATTTTATTCTCATAACGGTAGCTCGGTAAACAATCAACTCTATTCAAAGGGTGAATTCCTAATAATTTGTAACGGTTTTACCTAAACTGGTACGCCACTGTGCGCCCGCATTATTTCCAAATACGCAGTCGCTAATGTATGCGCTGCTGTCAAAATTACACAAAATGGTTCGTATCTGGCTGTTGACTTATCAAATTTGTGAACATTCGAAGAGTTATTTATTTAAATCGTAGTGCTTTGGCGGTTATTATTCTTATTTGTTTCAGGAATTAATTTGTCATATGACGTCAGAAGGGACGCCGATTGAATTTCTGCAATTGTTTAATCTCCACCTAGTAGTAGTAGTAGTAGTAGTAGTTGTGGGGAGACCAAAGTCTAGCAAGTAGGCCACCATAGGCCCTTTTTGCCAACCCCATGCCATCCCCTCAACCGCCTTCATTATCGTCCTCTTCGATGGGCTCTTCTCCCTGCTTAAACCTTCCTGATTTTCTAATGAAGATCAGAATTTCGGCCCAGGATAGGGAGTTCAACTCTTCCATTCGAAGCGTAGGTGCTCCAAAGGTTCTATACCTCAGTCGCTGGTACGCTTCGCATTCTCCCAAGTAGTGAAAGGACGTTTCCTCGTCCCTCCCACATCTTGGGCAGATGGGATCTTCCTCTACTCCTATCAGTGTTAGGTGTCTCTTTAGTTTACAGTGGCCTGTCAAGATCCCTATCAAAAGATTTTTGGTTCTTCGGCTCCTTCCCATTAGCCAGACCGATTTCTTTGAATCAAATCCCGCTATGTGGTACTTTGCCTGACGACAGCCCATGCATCCTTTCCACTTTTCCTCGCTGGTTTTGTAGGCCCACCCGGTTAGGGCTGCTGAGACCTGCTGCCTTGTTATACCCAAAAAAAGGTTCCGGTCCAAAACAAGTTTCCCCGGCTCCGAGTTTGGCTAGTTCGTCCGCCTTCTCGTTGCCTTGGACCCCCGTGTGTCCCGGGACCCAGATGAGCTCGACGTCCTTTTTCCTTGCCAATTCGGTTAAAGCATCTCCACATTCCTGGACAAGAGCTAATCTTGTCCTGGCCAAGAAGATTGCTTTTAGTGCGGCTTGGCTGTCGGAGCAAATATAAATTTTTTGCTCTGGGGATATCCTAACCTCGTTCCTTGTTGCCACCGATAGGATGGCATAAACTTCTGCTTGGAATACCGTGGTGAATCTTCCTAAAGCATAGCTTTCTTGCACCCCCCACCTAACCTCACAACTGGACTCTGGCAAATAATTTGAAAATCACTTTTGCCGGAGGTTTGAAGATGCTTGAATCTTATTTAGTACGGTATTGTCTCGCATGCACACAAATTTCTGGATGCTCACGCTAATATTTTTAGTGTTAGACAGTATCTTAAGATTTCGTGTTCGCTTCAATCCTCGGAAAGGGGGCCCCAGCTCGTATCTTCGTCTGGAACGGTTTTCCCCGGTGTCTGTGCTGCTGATCGGTGCCTTGCACTCCTGCCTGATGCGTCGCAGTAGAATGCCCTGACTCTGAACCTACTTTTCGGCTGAAATCCTTCTTCATAATCTTGATGTGGGTGGCGAACGTTTCCTCGGAGATGCTCTTGGTGAAATAATTTATGTTTGCGGAAATCACCACAAACGTTCTCATATGAACTATACCACTTGCTTAACACAGTGAAACACTTTATAGCTCAAAATATTTAATTTTATTATATAAAAACTTGTATTCAAAAGGAGCACAAAATGTCATGTCAATCTTATAATTTATTCAATTGTTATCTCCTGATATACGCTATAAACAAATGCTAATCTAATACTATACAAACGGAAATCGGCCAAGTTCAAATCAAGTACATTTTGAAATAAATTTACTTACAAATTATTGAATTAAAAAAATTTGTATATCTAGAATATTGTCCACATTTTTCATTGTTAAAATGTCTCTTAGCGCCACCACACGTTTTATTATTTGGTTCGCTCTGCTCACTCGCGTACTTGCACTGATCCTTTTAAAGAGTTCACTTCCTTCATAAATGCTTTCGATGTCCAGCTGTCTGCTTTTCAATTACTTTTTTCATGTCTTGTTGTCTACTTTTCCAATTCGTATTTTCAGAATTTTTGCCAGCCTTTTAATTTGCTCTTTGCAACGTAATTATTATTCTGGCTTCTTATACCTTTTAAGATTGCTCACAATTTGTACCTACTTAGCTATATTGAAATCTACGCTTCATTGACCTGCACATAGCAAACCTTTTTGTAATCATTACTTTCTTTTGGTTTGGCTATGGATTCGGCCCAAACCTAATATTTAATTAATTTGAACTTCGACTTCAACCCTGTGAAAAGCAAGCTTTGCCCTATGCGTTCCTTAGTCAATTTATTTAATAATACTGGCGTCTCTTTTCCAATGCATTTACTGAATGAAATTTAAGCTTAGTATTGCAGTTACATAAAACACCCCAACTCTGTGCTTTTTTGACTTGTTTCTTTAACTGTACTGCAAGAAGAGTAGAGTCTTGGGCTTAAGACCATTACAATATATCCCTTTAATTTTTAATTTCCAAAAATTGTTACAAGCTTTATAATTACTTTTTTAGTTACTTGGTGTCGCATATGACGCCCACTATGCAATCACGTAACAAGTTATCTCGGTATGTGTTGGTCGGTAACAACTTGCCGTCTGTCAGTTTACGTACATAATTTTTATATCAACGTAATGCGAAGTGGAATTTGTTAAAATAGCTATCACTAATGTCTTTATAGGATTGCCAGCTAGCTATTATACTGGAGCCGCCGCACAGATAGAGTGAAACAGGCAACCAAAATAACATATTACAAAAGTCACTCGATAATATTTTAAGTATAATTACTAAAAGCAGCAGAGATGGTGACCCTTATACTTAAAACTAATTTCAATTGACATTAAATAACTTTTTGAGGTTATGATGCAAATATTGAGAGATAAAAAAATTATCCACTGCGGGCTGTGGAAATTCAAACATATGAATAATATGTTGGTGGCACTTTAAGTCTATGTCAAATTCGAGGTTAGCAGGTTAGATTTTGCGTCAGTCTGATAACCTGATAACCTGCAGTGTAATTTATGTGGTGAACAGAGACTACTGATTTTTCAAAAACTCAATTTCAGCAGGCCCTGGATAGTCTGAATCAGTTGGCAATACTGAAATGTATTGTTGATGACACTGCAAGTCTATGTCAAATTCGAGGTTAGCAGATTAGGTTTTGCGTCAGTTTTGACACAGACAGTGTGACCAACAATACATTTCAGTACTGCCAACTGATTCAGTCTATCCAGGGCCTGTTGCAATTGAGTTAAAAAAAAAACAACACTGTAGTTATTTGTCAAAACTGTTTAACGTAGATATTACCATACCTGATCAGTTCCTTAGATTTAACAGTTAATTTATTCATACTCATAAATGAATATTTTAACCACTTTAACTTCCGTTTTGCGATTTAATATGCATTTATGCAGTCAAAATTAACTTCCAGATATTAAAAAGGGCGTATTGTAAATATAAAGTGCCTTATTAAACAAAAAAAGGTGTGGTGTCGTATACGACACCACATATGCGTTAATGTAATTTTCTTAGATGTATGCTTTCTAGGGTTAATAATGTATTAATATTGTTACTCAATAATTGCAACAATATAATTGCTCATCAAATACTTTATTTCTATAACACTAAAGTATTGACCTCTGATGTAAGTCTATTATGCAACCTTTGCACATCTCTGTGTATAGAATGCATGCTGCATAGATATATCATACACACATACAACAGAACGGCAAAAGCAAAAATACGAAAGACCTAAAGTAATTTCTAATCACTCGGTATAAAAAACGTGTAACCCTATAGCAATAAAAGGACGAATTAAACAAGAAGCTCGTATTCACAAAAGTTATTCATACAAGGGCATGAAGATGTGCTCAGAAAGGTAAGCGACAGCAAAATATAGGTACGTAGAAACAGCTAAGAACTAAACAACCTGCGGTTTGCGGATGATATAGTCGTAATAACGGACATATTTGACAAACTACAAGAAAAAAAAATAGACACAGCATCCAACCAAGTAGAATGTATTATGAACAACTAAAACCAATTACATGATGAACACCGAAGACGACAAAAACACAACTGCACAAGTGCTTATAAAAAAAGTAAATGAATATATACGGATGGGTCCATAATTAAAATAACAACAATGCGATAACATGAATAACAAAATAGAATGCTAGAGTAAGAAAGAGATGGCCATACGAAAAAATTATTTTACTAGGCATGTTTAGTTGACAAATGTCATCATTAAATTAAGCGTCAAGCCTTCTCGAATATTTTCTACTATGTTTATCTCTTTCTTACTCAATACGAGTTATTTTCTTGTTCATGTTATCTCATTGCTGTTATATATCGATGGGGCCACAATTATATATAACAGCAATGAGATAACATGAACAAGAAAATAACATACTATTCATGATGAAACTCCGGCGAATCGCCGACGAGCCGCTGGCGAACGACTATGCATACGGGTGTAAGAATCGCTATGGCAAACCAAGCGGTTAGGGAGCTAGGCTGCGGTGCCACAGTACGGGGTTCAATTCCTACATCTGGCAACTGGCGGGCGGCCCACCCAGTCGTCTTAAAAATTGGATACCAAAGCCAGAGCTGGCCACGGCGGGTGGTACTAGTGCTAGAAGGTTTATGGGGCCGCATTTGACGGATTCGGTAGCGCCGTAATATGTTTAATGTTTATACAAGCCCGAGTGCCAATAAGACGCTTTGCCAGAACTTGCGGAAAAACTGCAACCCGGAACGGAAGATATGATTTCCTCTGGCGTTGGCCCGGGACCTCGCCGTAGACAGTAAAATCTTTGTACAGGTAAGTCGTATATGGTTTTATAAACTCCTAGCTGGAACATAGAACATCCACAAAGTTTCGCCATCGAACTCGGTTTCGCTTAATAGCTTTTACTTCGTTCCACGTCTTTCAGTTGTCTTTAGGTTTTTTAAGCATAGTTCGGTCTCAGTTCCCCTTGTTTTCGCCTTTCCTGCAGGTTCCAATCTAACACTATCCTGGCCATTTCGGTCGCTGCTTTCCTTAGAGAATGGCCAATCCAACCACATTTTCGAATGATACTTTACTTGCGATTTTTGCTTGGCTAGTAATTCGCCATCTCATTGGAGATTAAATTTGGCCAGAACATGTGGCGGATTGTGCAGAGGCATCTGTTTATAAACAGCTGGAGTTTATTCGAAATTGCTTTTGTTTCGCAGCCATATAATAAAACTGTCTTTCTAGAGATGTAAGTAGAGGACCAAGTTTTGTGGAGCATTCCCAATGCCTGTCTTGCTTTTCAGATGTGGCTTTGAACGTCATTTTTAGTTACTCCTTTCTTAGTAATAATGCAGCCCAGATAACAGAAGCTATCACCTTGATCGACTTCCTCACCACTAATGTATAACTTATTAAAGTTGCGGGTTTTTAATCTCCTTGATTTTGTTTTAGGTAAATTAGTTATAAGTCCTATTAGAGTTGCTTGTGTGGTAAGACGTTGAAGTTTACCTTCAGTATACCGTCGGCATAGTTCCGGTCCTCCAATCGGCGTTGGATTTATCAGGTTCTCTGTTGTCATTGTTGACAGCTGTCATAAACCAGAATAAAGCTACCTTGCCTTGTGACGTTACTTCCAGCCCAAATGTGTATTTTTTATATAAAATTATGTTTTTATATTTGTCCATGGCTCATAAGTCACATCAACGCTTGAATCGCCCGAACGCTTGAATCGACGATGAAGCAAACTCAGCCTCCGATACGCTACGTAACGTAAACCGACGCTTGCCGCAATCTTACTCCACTCCTACCTAGCATATAGTCTAAACGCAGCCGACAGGGTATAAAGCCGTATGCTCGGCTTACTCAAGACTTGAGACCAACCACCCGACCAGCAGCTCTAACCTGAAAAAGCTCTTCGGCCCAGTTGGACCAAACTAGTCTTGCCCGAACCGTAAGACTTGAGTCCCAGAACCCCATCTCTCCTAGAACTCTAGTACACTGTGGAGACCGATGATCCAGTGCTGCCTACTATATTTTCGTGCACCTGTTAGACCCTGGTGCATTGTGGAGGTCGATATCCCGTCCTGCATTGTACACCTTGGTGAACCTGCTGAAATCGTCCCCCACCTCCTAACCTAGCTAAAGGCAACTAAAAGCCGACGTACTTGCACAGAGAAGATTTCCCGTCCAACAGCGCAGTCTTGTTGCACCGCCACAGGCGAATCTCGAGTCCGAGGAAAGCACTGAATTCTTCACCGATTTTGCCCAAAACTTTTTTTTTTAGTTTATTTATAACCTTACAATCTGTCACGGAGTGACTTTCCGTAAATAATGTGGCATCTTACATATAGTCTAAGAGCCGGTGACAATTTTTGGTGATCATTTAGTTAAGGCCTATTTTTTCAGAAAATGTTGCTGGAGGCATGTATAAGTGTCATCTGTAAGGATTCTCCTAGATAGCGGTATTGGAGGGAGGCAGAACACCCCCAATTTGCACTGTCAGTATATGTCAAATTCGAGGTGAGCCGGTTAGGTTTTGTGTCACTTTGTGTCAAAACTGACGGAAAACCTAACCTGCTAAACTCGAATTTGACATAGACTTACAATGCCACCAACCTATTATTCATACGTTTCAATTTCCACAGCCGCCCCTTATGGACTTTTTTAGTGTAAGTTTTGTCAAATTCGAGCTTAGCAGGTTAGGTTTTCCGTCAGTTTTGACACAAACTGACACAAAACCTAACCGGCTCACCTCGAATTTGACATATACTGACAGTGCAAATTGGGGGTGTTCTGCCTCCCTCCGATACCGCTATCTAGGAGAATCCTTACAGATGACACTTATACATGCCTCCAGCAACATTCTCTCAAAAAATAGGCCTTAACTAAATGATCACCAAAAAATGTCACCAGCTCTCCTACTAATAGGGCATGATGAAAACATTTCAGCGAAAATTTTCTTATATTAACAATAAACAAGTTTGATGTACAAGTACTTTGACACTACACTTCACTTTATACGAATCGGGTTGGAAAGTCTAACGGCTTGAACCTTTGGAGCCTAGGCTCTTCGTAATCAGGATCTAGTAGGCGTTCCACTAGTGTATTTGGGTGAGCACTGAGCCTATCGCAGTAGCGAACACTACACTTTTGTATTTCTTCATTAACTGTTGAAATACCTAGGTCCTGCCGTATCACTTCGTTCGGAACGAACCATGGGGCATTTACTATAGATCTCAGTACTTTAGATTGGAAACGTTTTATGATGTCTATGTTTGATGTACTTGCTATTCCTCATAGTTGTATACCATAGGACCAGATTGGCCTAAGTATAGTTTTGTAGAGTAATGTTTTATTCTCTAATGATAGCTGAGAATTGCGTCCTAGGAGCCAGTACATTTTCTGAAATTTCAGACCCAGCTGTTTTCATTTTTTGAAAATGTGTTTTTTCCTCGTCAGGCGCCTGTCCAGGTGCATTCCTAAGTACTTAACAGTCTCGTCCTGTGGTATTTGTTTGTTGTTGAGCACAAGGGGCTGGCATGTGCCTCTTCTTGTCGTAAAAGTCACATTGACTGATTTGGATTCGTTTACACAAATGCGCCACCTTTTAAACCATAGTGCTAAGGTATTTAAATAAGCCTGTAGATAGTCAGATGCTATGGTTGGATCGGTATGTGATGATAATATCGCTGTATCATCGGCGAATGTGGCAACCGTAGTTTGAGGTGTGGTAGGTATGTCAGCAGTGTAGAGGAGGTATAAGAGCGGACCTAATACCTCCAGGAAGCAGCAAGAATACCAACACAGACCCCGTAATTAATTGAATTTAATTACATTTACACGACAACGAAATGTAATTACCGCCATATAAACCCGCACATTTATAACCTAATATTTTATAGAGCTTCGTTAATTGGAACTATTGCGTCGCTCCAGGCAAATTTTACTTAGCCGACGGCCCATCCGGTCTACCAGGGCATGTATGGTGGGTTGCAGACCTCCAACGAGCATCGAGCAAAATCCCAGGCCCCCGAATATACTTGTATTTCTAATTTTTGTACATATGTTATTAAACCTAGCTTAAGAATCAATTTGTACCTAGTTTTGAACAATATACAGGCTGATTTTTTTATCGTGTAACAACTTGTAGGCAACCCATTATGCAGAAGCATGCATTATGTATGCTTCTGCATAATGGGTTGCCTATAAGTTGTTACATGATAAAAAAATCAGCCTGTATACTATTTAATTCTACTGTGTAATTTTATATAATCGAATCCTGGGCATCTGATATGTTTTTCGAAGTTTTTACACTGTCTAGGGTGTAAATCACACAACGTTTCGGGAGGTTTGATTTACTCCCGTCTTCAGGTGTTCCTGGTTAGTCCTGAGAAGGATTGATATTATACGTTTTTCTACGTAAATTTCTGCCTCCCCGGGGTTTGAACCCGGGACCGCTGATCGCTAGTCTGCCACTCTAACCATTAGGCCACCAGTGGTTAGAGTGGTAGACCTGCGATCAGCGGTCCCGGGTTCAAACCCCGGGGGAGGCACAAATTTACGTAGAAAAACGTATAATATCAGTCCTTCTCAGGAGTAACCAGGAACACCTAAAGACAGGAGTAGATCAAAACTCCCGAAACGTTGTGTGATTTACACCATAGACAGTGGAAAAAGTCCGAAAAACATATAATAGACCACTGCCAAAAAATGACATTCAGAGAACAACTGGGCATCTGATCTACCCAGGGCAAATAGTAAAACTAAATTAGAAGTTAATATTATATTACAGCCTGACCCCACTTTTAATTTCTAATTTCGATCTTATTACTAACTTTACATTTATGCAGTATTCTACATCGGTCATTTGTGTATAAATCTATCATAATATTTACTAGCTTCTGTGGGATACCTGTGTGCGTGAGTATGTTCCAGATGGCTGTTTGATTTAAACTGTCAAACACTGTTTTTAGATCGATAATCACTAGGCAAAGTGGTGACGTTCTTTTCAGAGACTGCTCAATTATAATTTACGGAACATTTAATGTGAGCTATGCAGGATTTTCCTGATCTGAACCCCACCTGCTTTTTTCTAATTCTTGGTTCGATGGTAACATTCATTCTGTTAGGTAAAATCGTTGTTAGTATTTCTTTGGAGGCATTTAGTAGAGTTTTCCAATTTCTGACTAAGATCTCCTATTTTTTGGCAGTTTGATGATTCCATCTTTTTTGATATTCTTTCACTTGCTCACCTTCATTGGGAGTGTTGCTGTTTATTTAGAGTTACTTGGCTCATAAGCGTCACCGCCAAATGAATGTTCTTGATACGACTGGTATCACCCTTGTTTGACTTCAGTCAATCTTCTGGAACTTCTCCTGTTCTACCTGTCCTGTCCTATCTACCTATAGTGTTACACAGATCTACAATAACTTTGATATCGTTTTATAGGTATTTCTTCTAGCTCTGCTGATTGTCTGTTGCTCTTCATCTTTGAAAATTGTAGATCCTCATGTCACATTTAACTTTGGAAATTCTTCTTCTTGGCATTCGAAAACGTGTTCTGTCAACTTGCATATAAAATGTCGTCCATCATCCAGGATTTATATAATAATATCTTTTTATGTTGCTGTTATTAATCCTGTAATTGAGTCTTCATGTTTTTTTAAAATAATATTCTGATATCTATTGTTTGCGTTCGATTAATATTCGGTAATACGGATTTTAATTTCACATGGGAAGAGAGAGGTTATAATCCGATTTGATAAGTGCATCGCAATATATTTTCACTTATGTGATTGCATTCATAGATGTGCCATTTGCCAGAATAAACTCTATTTAGCAGCTTATGTAATCGTTATTAGATGTCTAGGGAGCAAAAGCATTCATTTCCTCGTGCGTGTAAAGCTTAATGCCCGACGCGTAGCGGAGGGCATTAAACACACTTTTTATACAGTGAGTAAAAAACAGCATGTATGTTTTACAGAATAAATGTTTCTTCCTTCTATTTCTTAAAATAGCTTTGACGTTCATGCTTTTTCCTGCTGTCATTTTTATGGATTAAGGGGTTATCAATTTCCGATTATGCTTTCAGTAAGATAAGATGGCATGAGATACTGGTCTTAAGATGAATATCATTTCTAATGCTACTTTTGCAGATATAAATGGTTCGATAATTTTAAATAAATGTTGCAGGCTAAAGAGAAATAGACTTAAGTGCTTATAAATAAGTCTACTTACCGAACAAGTGCCAGAAAGGCCGTTATTTTACTATGCGAAAATTAAGATTAATTTCCTTGTGAATGGAGGAACGTACAGTTCTTTGTTGGCTAAGTGCGATTTACGATTACGTGCGTTCGATGCAGCAGGGACATAAGAGACGTTGGAGCTGCTTTTGAGTATATCACAAAACGGCTGGTTTCCATGACTAGTTGGCTAACCTACGCACTTAATCAAGACAAGATGTTTAATCCTTGCAAGATTCGTTCGCGTGTCTGACGCGCTAAGCTGACATTATATAATTCATTAATTTTCCTTATCTATTCTTCTGATATTAATCATAGTTAACCAAAGAGCATAGGGTATCACACCTTACATACGTGTTTGCGATTTTTTCCGGAGCACTACACGCTAATGTACTTCTACAAGAGCAAAAATGCTCGCAACACGAGGTAAGTTACACCTAAAGCTGTGTAGCCAGTATGAAGTAATTTATTTGCGATTTTTATTCGCACTTCAACGTGTTTGGCTTCGCATGTCATGTTAATATTTTGTAACTAATTACCGATTTTAACAAGCGATTTGTTTCGACTCGCTGAGCCAACAATTGATGGAGATTTTACTGGCAACTATGAGAAAATGATCGGATTTTCTTCTGGGGTTCTTCTGCAAAATAGGCCTTTAAGGTAGAAATTGCATTAAAAACAGATAACTAATATTTAGGTACAGCAAATTATGTTCTTCTACATTACTTAGTCTAACTGATTTATGTGACTAAAGTAAAAACAAATATATATTTAGGTCAACATCCAAAAACGCTCCTTAAGTGTCATTTTTTCTTTACTTTTCAAAACCATGTAAAGATGGTTGTTTACACTGTTTATAAAGCACTTGAGTTTACATAACACCCGCGTTGTAAGTGAATGCGCTACTAACTGTGACGCTGGTACTCAGCACTGTGGGATCGGAACAAACCTGCAAAAAGGTAGTCCGATCCTGTGATCCCCACTTTCTAATCTGTACAAAAATCCTCGTATAAATTAATAAAAACTAAAGTCACTAAGATGGTGAAACACTTGAAATAGTGGACGATACATATATCTAAGTCACAATTTCAGCTTCGCCAAAAACCACAATTGAAAAAAATCACTAGAAGAATAAGATTGGGGTAAGCAGAATCTGCAAAGTTATGTATCATATTTAAATCAAATATACCACCACAAATGAAAACACGTAATCTCACATTTATAACTTATGGAGCTGAAACGTTGTTATTCACGATACAAATAATATATAGATTAGAAATAACACAGAGGGCAATCTAATCACGCTCAAAGACAGAAACACAAAAGCGTGGTTAAGCAAAATACAGAAGTTGAAGACAACCAGAAAGATTTTAATTTAGTGGTGTTCATGCTATAAGCCAGTGATTTTTTTGTAGTATGAAGGGAAGAGTTCGTTTAGAAGGAAAATGGATGACTTTGTCCGACATTGAAAATTGCGGATTAGACGTTTTTTGTGCAAGTAGTAATACGAACAAATTCTATTCGAAACTGTAGAAGGTCGCCATTTACCGTAAAAACAAGATTTTTAGGATGAACTGCTTTTCAGCGACAATGGCCACACTGTTACCAACAGTGATATAAACTTTACCATACTACTAGGATGAAATTTGGATGTGGCTTGTAATAAACTGTCATCCACATAAGATTAATGATCTTCAAAGCCTTTCATGGGAAATTCCATGATCAAGAGATACAGCACAGGACATATCGCTGCTCTAATTCAATACTGAGATATCTTCTTCAAAAAGGAACATTTTAAAGTATTCTGTTGTTACGATTTCGGAGGCTTTCACGGCCATTGTCATTAAGTAACAAACGACTTACGGAATTGGACCGTGTCATTGTTGAGGTCGAAGAACTCAACGTTTCTCCCACTTTCGTAAGGGGCTTCATCAGGAGGAAAAGCAAAAGAACCCGGTAACTCAACGTGTAAACCACACCAGAGGCGAAACTCTTCTGAGGAGTTTTGAGACATTTTAAATGCGCAAGTTAGCAATTCTTTGAAAGTTGAATTTTAGTGAAAAACTTAATTTGAAATTTCTCTTAATCTCGCGTTTATACGATACATCGGTATAGAATTAGAGCAGCAATATGTATATTTCAATATTAGTTTAACTTTATTTCAATGCTTTAGAGAGTTGCATTAGATACATGAGTTGATGTAGAGCGTGTAGTTTGCAAAAAATCGCAGTAATAGTTCTCATCAAGGCATGAATCAATTACCAAATGTTGCTCTGCAACAAAACAGTGGCTTTTTATGAAGTCGGTTAACAGTTGAGCAAGATTTAAGTCATAATTATGGCTTATAAGTGTGATTAGAATATTTACTCTAGTAGAAATAGCGAAGCAATAAAAGAATAACACAAAAAGCACGCTGAGGAGGTTGGGAAAAGAGGCAAAAAATATAATTAACATTATCAAAAGTGAAATGTTAAGACGCTATAAAGGACTATGGACGGACAATAGTGAAAAAGAGATAAAGATAATATTAACAGTTATAGTTAGAGGCGAAAGCCTCTTTCTTCTAAATATAAGATATTCTACAAAATAATAACTAAACGAGTATGGACGACAATAAAAACATTATTAATTGATGTACAGAGTGCAGTCAGAAAGAAATTGCTCAAAACTGAAAACATATTTATACCGGGGGAGAGAAAAATCAAGAAATGAATCTAACTTTTGCCGATTTAGTAAAAACGTTCGACTAGGTAAATAGAATGAAATTATGTTTATCAATGATTGTCTAAACATTTAATAAAACTATTAGAGAACTACCGGTATAACACAGCTGAAAGAGTCCACTTACACTCACATTTTTTAACATACCTATTGTCAGGGAAGATAGACGGTCGGCCTTACCTTTTGGCGAAAGTTATATTTGGTGTTTTGCCGGCTGGTAACTATCGGCCTAATTGGGCTAGCTCGCCGCGAGGGTCGCAGGGTTCCAGCTATGCTAAGAGAGAATACAAAAAAAAAAGGAGTGGGCGCCAGGTCCTCGACTCAGTTCTAATCCTTATGCCGGACCGTGCACAAGGTCAAGACAATTTCCAGCAGCACAAAGAAAACAATCAAATCAACCACCAAAGAAAATATCACAGCTTTATTTCAAAGAGTTTGGTGCGTACTATAGTGCAATGCTAACATAAACTAAATACAAATATCACAGCAGGCAATATTTTTCAGCAACATCAAAGAACACACAGTATGCGACATGCAATAGTAAATATAAATACAAATTTAAATATAAGTATTGGGCAAATAGTAGCCCACGAGCAGCAATGACTATGACCTGAGAATGGGCTAACACATTAAAACATTGTGCGGTTACAACGGAGCGTAGCGATTATTAAATTTAAAAAAAAAATAAATTTATCAAGCGCGCGTCGCGGAGCGAGTTTAAAATTTCGCGTATACCGGCTCGGAGCAATACAAGACCACCTTGGCTAACGTTTCAACCCCGAAGGTTAGCTAAATGACGCTATATCTATATTCAAAATTTTCTAAAGGGCGGAATCAGCGTGCGTTTGCGTGGCCACACATGAACGACGGTGTCCATATTAAAAATGCATTAAGTGTACGTATGTATATTTATATGCTAAAGAAAGCAAAGGCTTGGATTTGCCCCTTACTCGGTTACCGGAGATCTACAATAATCACAACGCTCCCGAAGGGGTGCTCACGAGACACTGCCACTGAAGTGTGCCTAACTTAACGCCGAAGGTTTGACATGAAAATATTAACTATTGTTTTGGTGATGAAAACAGCGAAGCTTTAAGGCGTCCGAACTGTGTTATGTAAGCGGGTGAGTAAAAGCGACGTCCAGATAGGACACAAGTGAAGCTCAAAGTTCTACTCTATAAATCTTTCAGATAACGCAGAGGTCAATAAGGTTAGGGGACCCGAAGGCACAAACGGAGCAATACACAGGTAAACCTTACGACCTTAATTTAGCAAGTAGCAGAGGGTAACCGCATGTCATTGCGCGGCGGCCCGAACAAAAATAACAATTTCAAATATTACTACACTAACGATGCACGAAGCCTACTATCGTACAATCCGATGCTGAATAAAATCACCCATGTCCGGAGTGCTAACGGCATGAAACAGTATGATTCAATTATAAGTTACAACAGGCGCAATGCATATTATCTACAATAACGTCTTGCCTGCAGGAAAGTTCACCAGAACCTAATCTCTCCGTTCGTTCCCCTGGGGTTGGACGTAGCTAGAGAGAAGCAACGATGACGGCTGCAGCTGCGGGGTGCAGTGCCAGCTATGGAGGTTGCAAGATGACTTGCAGGTGAGTGTAAAGCAGTTGCTCAATCTTCAGCGTGGCCCACGAGAGTTGAAAAATTCACAGGCGATGCGACTATCTTAGGGGCCCAGTACATCGAACTGGATTCGAGCAGGGTGCAGTCGAACGGGGTAGGTCTACTCCAGACAGGAAGGATTTCAAGCAGATGGGGAGTGTTTTAACTCCCGCCGGGAATTTTTGGCTAAAAACGCACAGAACCCAAATGTACTCCCGATTAAGAAGAAACTGACCTAATCTTACCTCAAGCTGGGGGTCGAGCCGAAAGAAGCGTGCTAAAGCCGGTTCCAGAAGATCCGCCAAAAGCGAAGGAATGCAAGTAAGTAGCTAACTAATCATTACGAACATCCACGATAACGCAGAAATGCTTCCAGATCCCTCAAACAATCTATTCGAAGAGGCGAGCCCTACCAAAGGGCTATGAAGCACTTAGCTGCAGAGGAACACCTACTAGCACGACAGTTTAGCTTGAAAAGAAAGCCGAAAAATTCAAAAACCCAGCCCACAGGTCATCTGATAACAAAAATTTGGGCCAGAAGAAGCCAAAAAACCAGTCAGGCAAGTTTGACTGCAGGAAAAGATAACATTGCTCTAGCAACAAATGGAATAGTTAAAAACAATTTGTATCACCGGTTGCCTAGCGGCCGTACCCAAATATTTGTAAAAATATAGCAAGAATAAACCTAATTTGCAAAATATAAGTAATTAAACGAGGGGTTGCTTACGAAACTGCATGATAATTATAGGAGAGTAATTAAAAATAAGATATAGCTAATTATACCCAGGTTAAAGCATGCAAACATTGACAAAAGCCAACCATAAATATTCAAGTTCAGAAATTCAGCTAGCGAAAGTTCAATACTACGGGGGACACTCCAAAAGTATCGTAACAAATCCTCCCCCAACAAAAGGGAGGGTAAATCACTCCAGATTTACCCGACCATACAAATGCCATCAAAACCGAATTGCCCAAAAAAAAAACGATGCCTGCCGGAAAGAAATACAAAGGGAAGAAACAGAGGACTTAAAAGAGTAGACAGGAAGAGAGGATGTAAGAGTTCAAGCACATCATCGAAGACAACTAGACACCAACCTCTTCCGTCGCTGCAAGATGATGTGAGCTGCGCCGGTGGAAGGGAAGGCTACGTCAGGTTGCAACAAAGATGCACCCGAAACGCAAACACCTCGGAAAAAATGCGGAGTGGGAGACAGGAAAGCAAACGACACAGAAGAAGGAATGGAAAGGAAAACCAACCTCAACCAAGGGTTAAGTACTTAGGGCCAGGATCGACCTACAGCACTGAAGCTATCTCCAAATGACGGAAGATAGAACTGATATCCAAAATAACACGAAGTATAAAGAGAACGAGCACAGCAAAAAGAGGGAACATCCCTTTCAAACAAAAAAAAATGAGACAGAGAAAGATGCGAGAAATGAAGGGACCAGATGTTTAGGTCGGGACTCCAAATCGAGAAAAAGGAAAGGTGAGTTGGGTCCCAAGATTCCGTCCGACGTCCCCAAACCAACCTCCCAAAAAGACGTAGACTAAACCAAATCATCATTATCGTCGACAGCGTTGTTGAGCTTCAAGTCTTTGGCATGCCAATTCCCACGCAAACGACCGTCCGGATCCTTAAGTTGATAAATGAAGCGAGACAATTTCTTATGAACTATAAAGGGTCCAATGAACTTGGGTGCCAATTTAGCAGTATAGTGGTTAGCAGCATCCGATTGCGTGAAGTTTCTTCTCCAAACGGAGTTGCCTATCTGATATTCATCAGGTCGTCTTCGCAGGTTGTAGTAGACCTTCGAGCGATCGTAGGCCCTAGCAAGACGAACTTTTACTTCTTTGTACAATCGTTGCAGCGCTTGGGCTCTTATATTGGGGTTTTCATCCCTGATGACACGAAGTTCGGGACCTTCATCTTCAGGTCTTTCTTCAGGATTCCCGTCGAGTGTAATTTCTCGGCCAAAATTCAAAAAGTAGGGGCTATGACCAGTGACATCATGCTTGGAGGTTCTTATGGCACAAGCGACTTGTTGTAAGTATTTATCCCACTCACGTTGTTTGTCGGACACGTACGCTGTAAGCATTGTTTTCAGAACACGATTGATGCGTTCCGTTGGATTTGCCTGAGGGTGATACAACGCTGTAAACGCTATTCTGCAACCATAGTTCCTAGCCAAGGCAGTAAATTCGCGACTCTTGAACTGGACACCATTGTCGCAGATAATTCTCTTCGGAGCGCCAAACAATAAAAACACGTTTTCTTCAACGTGACGTACGACTGCAGCGGCCGTAGCCTTACGAAGGGCAAATACAAGAGGAAGTTTAGTGAAGCAATCAGCCACTACAAGTATATACTGGTATCCCCGAGAAGAACGAGGTAGAGGTCCTATGAGGTCCATACAGATGACCTCCCAGGGCTTCGAGATGTTTGTGTGACCTCCCATATGTTCAGCGGGTGGTCGTTGGTCAGGCTTAGTGCGGGAACACACCTTGCAGTTGCGAATGTAGCGCAGAACGTCCGTTCGCATCTTGGGCCAGTAGTACCTCTGAGCTATGCGACCTAAGGTTTTCGAAACGCCAAGATGTCCTGAGGTAGGATCATCATGATTACGTCGTAGTATTTCTGAACGTTTGTCCTTAGGTAGAACTATCTTCCAATCTTCATTGGCCTGCATGAGTTCTGGATACGGGCTCCTAACATGTTTGTAGAGTTGCGAATTCGACTCGCGCCAAGCAGGATAGTGCTGTGGATCGTTTCGGATTTTTAGGCGCATCCGAGCATACCAACGGTCTTGAACATCATCGTCCTCAGTGACCTCATCGACAATAGGTACGGACCTGGATAGAGCGTCAGGTACGACATTGTCTTTGCCTTTGCGATGGATAACATTGAAATTATATTGTTGTAGGCGTATGGCCCAACGCGCAATGCGTCCTATGGGGTCTTTAATATTATGCAACCACTTGAGGGCGTAGTGGTCGGTCACGACGTCGAACTTAGTTCCCTCGATGTACGGGCGAAGTTTTTCGATGGCGAAGAGTACCGCGAGACATTCACGTTCCGTTGTGCTGAACTTCCGCTCATTCTTCGTGAGTGAACGGCTTATATAGCAGACGACCTTCTCTCCCTCAGGATACGTCTGGGACAAGACGGCTCCGAGTCCATAACCAGAGGCGTCCGTCTGAATGGTGAAGGGCCGACTGAAATCTGGGCAAGAGAGCACAGGGGCCGAGACGAGGCAGTCTTTGATGGTGTCAAATGCGGTTTGACATTCCTCAGACCAAACAAACTTCTGGTTCTTGCGAAGCAAGCGAGTCACAGGTGACACTACGGACGAAAAGTTAGGTACAAAGCGCCGGTACCAAGATGCCATTCCCAATATTCTTCTAACCTCTGGGACCGTCTTGGGGTTAGGGATGTTCAAGATGGCTGCGACCTTTTCCGGGTCGACAAGCAGACCATTGGAGTTGACGACGTACCCCAGGTACTTCAATTCGGGCTTACAAAAGTGACACTTCTCCCGGTTCAAAGTTAGGCCGGCCTTGGCGATCCTAGATATGACTTCCTTCAAGACCTCCAGGTGTTTTTCGAAGGTAGGAGTGCAGATAATAACGTCATCCAAGTATGTGAAAGCGTAAGGTTCTAGGTCGGCACCAATAACTCGGTCGATAAGGCGTTGCCAAGTCGCCGGGGCGGTATGAAGACCGAACGGGAGGCGACAAAATTGATACAACCCACGATTAGGAACAGTGAAAGCAGTTAGCGGGCGGCTAGCGACAGAAACCGGCACCTGAAAGTAAGCTGACTTGACATCTAACGTGGTCAGGTATTGTGCATCCCGTAACTTGCCCAAAATGTTGCTGATGTACGGGAGTGGATAGGCATCAGGTTGGCTAACCTTGTTGAGCTTCCGATAGTCCACACAGAAGCGGTAAGAGCCATCCTTCTTCTTTATCATAACGATGGGCGATGACCATGCGGATGTTGAGGGTTCCACAATGCCCTTTTCTAACATATCGTCGAGCTCTTGATTCACGTGCTGTTGTAAAGCAGGCGAGATTGGATAATAGCGCTGCTTAATTGGTTCAGCATCCGTCTTGATTACGTGTTCCACTAAATGGGTACATCCTACACCATCTCCTATCAAAGAAAAAGCTTCGCTGATAGTCTGATCAAGCACAGCTTGTTCGTCGTTCGTGAGGTGTTCAGTTGAACGGATCGCAGCGATTTGCTCATCAGCCGAGGCTTTGGAGAAGGTCCATTCCCCATGGCGAAGATCTGGCACAAGGGCCATCCTCTTCCAGAAGTCGGTGCCCAAAATGAGTGTATGTGGTAACGAGGGGACAACCAGGACTTCAAAGGTTCTCACTCGGTCCCTCAAGACGATGGGGACGGTAAGTGTACCAATGCTCTGACATTTCTCGCCGTTGGCAACACTGCAGGTAGTGGGTTTAACGGAGCTTAATTTGCAGGAGTTCTTCAATACGTTCCAACCTTGGCGACCTAAAATGGTACGGCTCGCGCCGGAGTCTAACAAACCAAGAAGTTCCTTTCCAAAAATAGACACTCGAAGATAGGGCCTCTCATCTTTGTTGGCGTGACCTAAGATGAAATCGAGCAGAATGCGATGTTCGGTAGGTATGTGATCCGTTTCCCGAGATTGGGAGACGACATTGGCCTCAGAAATGGTGACAGGAGAAGACGCTAATCGGCCTCTTAACGCCTTCCGTTCCCGTTTCCCGAGCAGGAAGGGCAGGTACGAATTGTGACGTCGGCTTTACCGCAGCGATAGCATTTCAATTTGCGCGGCGATGGACACTGAGCTACGCGATGGTCGGGCTTCCCACAGTTCCAGCACACACCATAGGGTCGAGCGGCTGTAACATCGCAGACTTGTCCTTCGGCAGAGGGGCTAGGAGTGGAACTAGTTTCCTCAATGGCAGCAGCTCTAGCACCAAAACGGGGCTTGTGATAAGCCAAGTCAGGTTCGAGGGCTTGATAAGGCGGAGGTGGATTCTTGAACCTCGAAGATCGCACCTTAGCATCCTCAATCAGTTTGCCAAGTTGTCTAAGCTGAGCGATACTCGTTGGAGAGTAGAGAGCCAGCTGTGCCTGTAAGTATGGTTGCAAGTTCCTACGCATAATCTCTATGCGCTCCATTTCCACAGGTACACGAGAAAGGCGACTAAAAAGGTTCTCCATGACAGCGACGTAGACTGTTACGGACTCATCGGGTCCTTGGGTTCTACTACGGATCTCATCCCATAGGCTGATTTCATAATCACAAGGCAGGAAAGCGGCTTTCAAAGCGATGACCAATTCGTCCCAAGAACGTATAGTGTTGCGAACGGAACGAAACCAAATTCGAGCGTTGCCAGTGAACAATTCGATGGCAGCGGCAAAAAGTTGATCCTTGGATATGTTTCGAGCTATGCGAGTTTCTTCAATTTCCTCTAAAAAGCTAGTTAAGCCGTTTCCTCCATCGAAGGTGATCCTCCATTTGTTGATGGCTAAATAGTTGGCAGTCGAAGTGTGTCTATGCGACGCAGACTGGTTGACATCTTCGGCAGCAGAAGAACGGCGATTGACAGCATCAGCAAAGGGCGGATAATCCAAGTACATGCCAGGCTCCATGGCTGAGCTACTAGGAATAGGCTGAGGGGCAAAGAACTGTGAAGTGGACAGAGGGTGACTCCACGTAACCGAGCTAGCAATAGGACGAATAGGCAAGGCAGCGTCTTCCTGAGACGTAGTGACAACAGAGCTATGGGGGCGAATATGAGTTTCCTGAGGCGAAGCTACTGAACCGTCGTCCGAGCTTGAATCACTCGGTGCAGCTGTTGTGTCGTTGCGAGCTTGGGTATCAACGTGAAGCTGAAGTTTCGCTTCCAAGGCGGCAATTAATTGTTCGCATCTATCCTTCAAGGACTCCAACCTAGAAGCGGAATCTGGTTCTGCTAGAATATGACCTAGACGACCTTGAACATGAAGAAGGCGAGTACCTAATCGTTGGGCATCATTGTCCAGGTTCCTAGAGGTGCAACTATCAATTTCGGCAGCTAAAATAGAAAGTTTGTCTTCACAGATCGCAAGTTCTTCAGTAGCATCGAAAGACACGGGAGTGAAAGTGACATTCATAAGAAGATCTATCTTCATACGAGCACGGAGTAATTTGCGTTTGTCTTGGACGTTGCCCTGAATGGCAATGTCTCTAACTCGAAGCTCATAATCGAGCTCATCGACGAGCAAACGATTAACATCTAATTTAAATACCATCTTGCTGTTCCAACAGGACAAGATGATCACAAAAACTTATTTACACTAGGCTTATAACTAACCCAAGCAAAACCTGTAAATAGCATGCAATAAACAAACCTATAACTAGCAATAATCAATTGTAAATACCCAACAAGTATCGACAATAAATAATACCAAATGTAAATCACCTAGCCAATAATAAATTCTAACACCCTAACAATTCGATTTGCACTATAGTACCACCAAGTACCCTAATAACGACGTAGTCAAAAATCCTTTCAAGGCCCCAAAGCGTTGGGCGTCAAAATCTTCTTGTCAGGGAAGATAGACGGTCGGCCTTACCTTTTGGCGAAAGTTATATTTGGTGTTTTGCCGGCTGGTAACTATCGGCCTAATTGGGCTAGCTCGCCGCGAGGGTCGCAGGGTTCCAGCTATGCTAAGAGAGAATACAAAAAAAAAAGGAGTGGGCGCCAGGTCCTCGACTCAGTTCTAATCCTTATGCCGGACCGTGCACAAGGTCAAGACAATTTCCAGCAGCACATAGAAAACAATCAAATCAACCACCAAAGAAAATATCACAGCTTTATTTCAAAGAGTTTGGTGCGTACTATAGTGCAATGCTAACATAAACTAAATACAAATATCACAGCAGGCAATATTTTCAGCAACATCAAAGAACACACAGTATGCGACATGCAATAGTAAATATAAATACAAATTTAAATATAAGTATTGGGCAAATAGTAGCCCACGAGCAGCAATGACTATGACCTGAGAATGGGCTAACACATTAAAACATTGTGCGGTTACAACGGAGCGTAGCGATTATTAAATTTAAAAAAAAATAAATTTATCAAGCGCGCGTCGCGGAGCGAGTTTAAAATTTCGCGTATACCGGCTCGGAGCAATACAAGACCACCTTGGCTAACGTTTCAACCCCGAAGGTTAGCTAAATGACGCTATATCTATATTCAAAATTTTCTAAAGGGCGGAATCAGCGTGCGTTTGCGTGGCCACACATGAACGACGGTGTCCATATTAAAAATGCATTAAGTGTACGTATGTATATTTATATGCTAAAGAAAGCAAAGGCTTGGATTTGCCCCTTACTCGGTTACCGGAGATCTACAATAATCACAACGCTCCCGAAGGGGTGCTCACGAGACACTGCCACTGAAGTGTGCCTAACTTAACGCCGAAGGTTTGACATGAAAATATTAACTATTGTTTTGGTGATGAAAACAGCGAAGCTTTAAGGCGTCCGAACTGTGTTATGTAAGCGGGTGAGTAAAAGCGACGTCCAGATAGGACACAAGTGAAGCTCAAAGTTCTACTCTATAAATCTTTCAGATAACGCAGAGGTCAATAAGGTTAGGGGACCCGAAGGCACAAACGGAGCAATACACAGGTAAACCTTACGACCTTAATTTAGCAAGTAGCAGAGGGTAACCGCATGTCATTGCGCGGCGGCCCGAACAAAAATAACAATTTCAAATATTACTACACTAACGATGCACGAAGCCTACTATCGTACAATCCGATGCTGAATAAAATCACCCATGTCCGGAGTGCTAACGGCATGAAACAGTATGATTCAATTATAAGTTACAACAGGCGCAATGCATATTATCTACAATAACGTCTTGCCTGCAGGAAAGTTCACCAGAACCTAATCTCTCCGTTCGTTCCCCTGGGGTTGGACGTAGCTAGAGAGAAGCAACGATGACGGCTGCAGCTGCGGGGTGCAGTGCCAGCTATGGAGGTTGCAAGATGACTTGCAGGTGAGTGTAAAGCAGTTGCTCAATCTTCAGCGTGGCCCACGAGAGTTGAAAAATTCACAGGCGATGCGACTATCTTAGGGGCCCAGTACATCGAACTGGATTCGAGCAGGGTGCAGTCGAACGGGGTAGGTCTACTCCAGACAGGAAGGATTTCAAGCAGATGGGGAGTGTTTTAACTCCCGCCGGGAATTTTTGGCTAAAAACGCACAGAACCCAAATGTACTCCCGATTAAGAAGAAACTGACCTAATCTTACCTCAAGCTGGGGGTCGAGCCGAAAGAAGCGTGCTAAAGCCGGTTCCAGAAGATCCGCCAAAAGCGAAGGAATGCAAGTAAGTAGCTAACTAATCATTACGAACATCCACGATAACGCAGAAATGCTTCCAGATCCCTCAAACAATCTATTCGAAGAGGCGAGCCCTACCAAAGGGCTATGAAGCACTTAGCTGCAGAGGAACACCTACTAGCACGACAGTTTAGCTTGAAAAGAAAGCCGAAAAATTCAAAAACCCAGCCCACAGGTCATCTGATAACAAAAATTTGGGCCAGAAGAAGCCAAAAAACCAGTCAGGCAAGTTTGACTGCAGGAAAAGATAACATTGCTCTAGCAACAAATGGAATAGTTAAAAACAATTTGTATCACCGGTTGCCTAGCGGCCGTACCCAAATATTTGTAAAAATATAGCAAGAATAAACCTAATTTGCAAAATATAAGTAATTAAACGAGGGGTTGCTTACGAAACTGCATGATAATTATAGGAGAGTAATTAAAAATAAGATATATTAGCTAATTATACCCAGGTTAAAGCATGAAAACATTGACAAAAGCCAACCATAAATATTCAAGTTCAGAAATTCAGCTAGCGAAAGTTCAATACTACGGGGGACACTCCAAAAGTATCGTAACACTATACAGCAATCGATTAAGAAGAGGATGAAAAGAATCAGCACCAAAACGCATACGTATTAATGCATGTAGTAAATATCAATTTTCTTTATTTCCTGACAAATCAACTGATCAAGAAATTACGTAACTATCGTTTCTGCAAATATCCTTTACTACTACAAAGTAACTATTTTCTTTAAAGGTCTCTGAAACCTAAACATTTCCTAGTTACTTTACCGCACCGGGATACGTAGAAACACTGACCAACTGTAAAATCGTAGTTACGGTGGACGTCAACTGTGTATGATTGTGCTGTTTACATGTCAGGTGGCCAAAGTAGCTATTTACGGCATTAGCCCGGTAACTAAGCAGGCGGATACAGACCGTATATTTTTTTTGTATACTGACAAGAACAAGAGCCATTTTGGTTTGATTAAAGTATTATTCCAAACTGTTTGCTTTAAAAATGCTTTGATTGTTTTGTACGTTTGGCAGTACTGAAGTGTATGGTTGGTGACGCTGTCTCTGTCAAATTCTAGGTTAGGTTTTGCCTCAGTTTGTGTCAGAATGGTGAAAAATCTAACCTCCTACCCTCGAATTTAACATCGACTGACAGTGCCAGCAACAATATATTTCAGTACTACTAAACGTATAACACGAATCACAGGCGTTGCTAAGTGCTACCGGCTTACGATATAAACGTACCTACCGGAGTCGGTGCTAAGCTAGTAGATAGTTCGTTTGTTTGTTTGTTAATGGACAAGGTCTAGGAATGCAGAGTACCAGGTACCTTAGACACCGACTGCTGTGGTCATATGGTCAAAGTCCTACTTAGAATTTTTCCGAGACTAAGGAGTTCCAACCCTAGCAAGGGATCTTTTACATGCAACACATCGTAGTACTCGTAACATGGGACCCACGGCTTTACATTACTTCCGAATGATGGCATTCATTTTTAAAAACCTCACCGGAACCGGGGATCGAACTCGCGACCTTAGATCAGTAGTTAAAATATTTAACCACCGAGCTACCGACCCCGGCCAGTCGATAGTTGTTACCAGACGGGTATATAATGGGAGAAAGTGGTGCAAGAAGCCAAGGACCTACAAGGT
Organism: Agriotes lineatus; assembly: GCA_940337035.1. Classification (NCBI taxonomy): domain Eukaryota; kingdom Metazoa; phylum Arthropoda; class Insecta; order Coleoptera; family Elateridae; genus Agriotes; species Agriotes lineatus. Next base: position 116,180 of record CALNHX010003736.1, on the reverse strand, counting down.
CTATAGAGCTAGAGATATACGGCGCCCAAGAAGGGAGATCGTTCTGCACCATGACAATGCTTCAACTCATAACGCGCATTGAACGAATGTATTTTTCGAAGCTTCCGGCTTAAAATTGGTAAGTCATCCCGCATACAGTCTCGACCTAGTAGCTTCGGATTACTTGTTATTTTCTCGATTAAAGGATAAAACGTGTGTTGTGGAATTTGGAACTCCCGAAGATGCCTTGGAAAGCTTCGAACACCTTGCTTCTCAAGTGGCTCTATGAGCGTGGAATTTATGTTTTTAAAATTGGTTTTATCGGATGAGTAAATGTATAGGGTTTAGGGGCGAATAATTTCAAAAACAGTAGTAAACATTATTTTTGGCTACCAAGCTTTGTTCTATTGGATTGCAGGGATCTACCGTACTACCCTGGTAAATCATCGAAAAATATGCTGCATTTTATTAATATTGAGTTGGTCCAGTTGGCTCAGGACTTAACATTTCTGCTTCTCGAATAAAGCTCTATTTTAAACCTTTGTTATATAACGAACTCAATATTAATACTTAATACATAATTATTGTGATTAATACAGATACAAAAGTAACCGAATCCGCTGTCATCTGCAGTTTATATTTTGAAAGCGGTAGTACAGTGATTTTTAGAACAAATTTGAAACTATGTTTCACTGAGAAAACATGTTTTAGACCAGTCTTTCCACTACTCTTGCTGATGTACCAATCCGGACTGACACATTTCCTATATTCGAAAACATTTTGCCTTCAACTCATTTCAATTTGTTCTTCTCCTTTTCTTCTTGTAGATTTTTACAGTTTTCAGAGGTTGGTTATCACTTGGTTAAATGTATCTCGATTTTCAGCCACTGGAAACAGTTGTAATGTTGTCACCCTATCCAATTTTTTATGTTGCGAAGCTAGGATAATCGTTTTCTTCCCACACTTCTTTTTTAATGTATTCTTTCCTTAATTATCGTTTGCAATAATTTATATTTATCCTTTCTAAGGGTATATCCAAAGTTGGTGGTTTTTATTTTTTTAATAATACTCCTTACTTACTCTCCATAATACTTCTTCACTGGTTATTCGCTCTGCCCAGGAAATTTTCATAATTCGCCTGTATAATCACATTTCGAGGGCTCCACTCTCATTCATGATTGCTTTTTTCAGCGTCCAAGCCTCCATACCATACAGTAGCGTCGATCAACGCCAGTTTTTTTTGTAGGATATTGTTGCAAAGCATAGATTTATATTTAAGGATTGTGTACTTGCAGGCTCCATTAAAATTTTTATGTCTTCAGCAGGATTTAGATCGGTATTTATCCAGCATGTACTTGAATTGTGTGACTGATTGATTGATCGTTATTTGTACCCTATTTGCAGGCAGGTTGTTTATTATCACGAGTTTAGTTTTATTGGTATTTATTTTCAAGCCCATTTCATCATTTGCTTCATTTATACTGTTAATGAGCCACTGTAGATCTTCTAAACTTTCTGCTAGTAAAGAGCTATCGTCGGCGTATTGTATATTGTTGATAACTTCGCTGTTTATGTGTACAACTCGTGTTCGTGATGAACAAGACCTGGGGCAAGACACATATCTGTCTGATACCACTTATTATTGGACATCCTTGCGTTTGTTTGTCACCTATTTGTACCACAGCTGTTTGATTTCAATATACAATATATACTGCTTTATCGTTTTTTCTTTGTTTCTACTTATGCATAAAGTTATGGGTATTAATATTTATTCTTAAAACCAATACGTATTAACCAACCTTGCAAAGACGTGTACCGATAATATAGATGGAACGCGATTATATGCCAAATCTCTTTCTAGAAACGTAATGACACTTTTAAAACTAATTCGCATCATTAAAATTAATACCGACACCCCTATAAATTTAAATAAATTAAATTGATGTTAACTAGCTTAATTTAAACTATCAATTTGTCAAAAATATAACTGACAAACGCAAGCTAAGTTCCAAACCACTGGTGCGTTTCTGAACTCAAATCTCCCTAAAACTTGCGCCATGCGGAGCATGCCCGAAACTGGTAAATGAACAGGCCGAACAAAGACGCCAAGTCGTAATAATATAGATTGTCATGGTATAAACAGATTCTAAAAGATACGCAATTCAGAGAATACTAACGTTTTGACTAACGTCGACATCGTCTATAAAATACGAGAAATGGGCGATAAAGTAGTACAGTAATTTACGATTTTTTGAAGTTGGCGGGATAACGAATGAACGTCAACATAACCTACAAGAGATGGTTATTTAATTTAACGATTTCTAGATTTTAAAACTTTCATATAGTTTATTGGTCCACATTCGTGATAAAAAGTGGAACTTCACTGCCGACAGATAACTAATCTCATAAAACATATTATTTACTATTACTTGTTTGTTTAAAAAAAAAATGGGCGTTTTAAAGGCTACCTGTTTTCCGGAATATCTAAAACCACTCGTTTATATCAATAAAGAATCCGAATAGCCTTGACTATCGGTATCGAGTTAGATGGGATCATTCAGAGTTGGGCACCAAATTAACTGTGCTCTACACGAATCACAGACCTCAATGATAGAGTAACAAGGTCAACACATTACCAACACACCCACCTAACACAATGGTTGTTACGCAAGTTCAAAAGGCGCGCTCCAACTTTGTAACCCAAAACCCGGGCAAGTTCAGCACTGCACCGCCAGATGCTAGTGTATAGAACACAGCCTCTACACCGGTAGGTCAAAGAGGTTACAGATAATACATACATTTATATCAAACATTTTATGTTATTATCGATATGAAAACGGCTAAATAATAGAAGTAAATGTGCAGCTAGTGAAAAAAATAGTAGATAAACCACGGTTGACAAGACTTATAACCTTGCACTATTATATCTCGCAATGCGTAGCTTGGTTATAAGATGTGTAATAATTACTATAGGGAGTTGAAAATGAAAAATGCGGTTAGACATTTTGCATAATTTTCGTACAGAGCTATTTTTAACAAGACAGAACTCACATTTTTCTAAAGAGATTTTTTCTGAATTTTGCAAATTAACCAAATTATGGCCACTCGAATTTAGTGGATATCTATAAAAACAAGTGCCCATCGCATTAAATAAAAAAAATCAAAAAGGCCTCAGGTATTAGTCCTTCAGTTCTCAAATTATGTTACACGACTATCCTGATCGATACAACTGTCAAAGTAGCAAGTGTAATTCATTTTTGTGTACTCAAACAAACCTTCTTTTCCTCCTGAAGCGCTACTTCCAGAAAATTTATCTCCGGATGGATAACGTTATACATAACGGCTCATCGCGTGGGCATGCAAGTAAAATACCTAGCTGAAAAAAAGAACATATTTTGTTTTCATGCCATTAACGATGTTTACAATACACATACTCAAAACTGCAACTATTCTAACAAGCAATAACAATACAACGCTTCTTTTAACTCCGCCAGCTTCGATTTTTCACTTATCCATGTATGGTTCGTTCGCAAAATGTTTTGCCCTATAGCGTTTGGCTGCTCTAAGCTGTTTATTGTGATATCAATTAGTCTGGAATACGACTACTTAACCCTTAAATCCCTAATGGAGTGACAGAGCCTCGAGAAATTGGCGTCGTTGCGGAAGGGCACAACAGCTGCTCACTGGTAGTGGGTGGTATTAATAATGGTCCCATCAATTGTCCAATTTCGCTTACAAATTATCCACTTTAATAGCGGCTAAACAGAGTATTGTGCACGCGCAGCTAAATGGCCTCCAATTTCGCCGTTTGTTTTCGCTGCCTTATTGGCTTCCATAAAGCGGAGATGAACTGGCACGATCGGACAGGAACAATATCGAATCGGATGCACAAAACTAACGCATAATTATGCCATAGTACTACTGTTTGAATTGAACCGTAGTTTTTGCTAGACCACACAGCTAGCCGACCACCCACCGACCTTTTCGATAGCGACTCCTTCGGTAAATTTGGAAAATGATAAAAAGTCGATAGCAATTCCAGATCGTTAGCGTAATTACAAAATCATGCTAACGTTCGTTTTTTATGGCTAACGAAGGCACAGGCCGGAATTCGCTGTGTCGCCAGTTTCTGGAGTTGAGGACTCCAACTTTGACCTAAATGGAAACCAACGAGGTTCTTTTTCTTTTTAGGTAAATCAATTGTATACATTTTTACAAAACATTGAGGAGATCGAATAAACTATTTTATAAAATTTAAAAATGTGTTCCACTAGTTTCACTTTACATTAAATACTGACTGATTTTTAGTGGAGATTGTCCGATAGGTGGGAGTAACTGAGTTCTATTAATAACGGTGCTTTTGGACATGCACTGCAATAAATTATCATTTTGTGCTTACAATATCTAGTAAAGAAGTACGAATATTTGAATTTATAATAGATATAAATAAATAAATAGCCACACTTGACTATAAGAAAATAGTTACAAGCTATAACTTCTTAATTCTTAACGCGAATTTTTAATAGAAACAAATAGGCAGTACAAAAATAAATAATGAAAATGTATCTATTGCACTGGCTACACGTTGCTGTGCCTCAAATTTGTACTGAACCTTCAAGTATCGACACCGATCAGCTTTTCAAATTACAAACTGCCCCATTTTGTACTATAATGTTAATAATTACTATTAACAATAACTCCTGAAACTCAACAGGGGTGGATTATTTTATCTAGTTACTTGTTCTCTGAATGTAATTTTTTGGCAGTGGTTTATTATAATATGTTTTTATCGGACTTTTTCCACTATCTAGGGTGTATATCACACGACGTTTCGGGAGTTTTTTTCTATTCCCTTCTTCAGGTATTCAACCCCGCGGGAGGCACAAGTTTAAGTATAAAGAAGTACAAAAACACTACATAGGGGAAACACTACGACCCCTATGGGTGAGATTATCGGAACACCGCAAAAATATTAGAAAGGGCGAAACCATCAAATCCAAGATCGCAGAACACGTCTGGAATGAAGACCACCACATACAATGGGATAACGCATCAATTGTAGCTAAAGAAGAAAACAGGTTCCGTAGGAAGCTGAAAGAAGCTATATACATAGTGCTGGCAGTAGAACCAATTAGCTAGGCTAGCGCAGAAATAAAGCCCATTTGGATGCCATTACTGCTCACAGAATTACAAAAATAGTCTACTGCGCATACAGCGGTAAGATATATATAAGTTAAAATATATAACCGCGCTGGTGGCCTAGTGGTAAGAGTGACATACTAGTAATCACAGCGATCAGCGGTCCCGAGTTCAAACCTCGGGGAGGCACAAGTTTAAGTATAAAGAAGTACAAAATTAGTCCTTCTCAGGACTAATCAGGAACACCTGAAGACGGGAGTAGATCAAAACTCCCGAAACGTCGTGTGATATAACCTAGACAGTCGAAAAGGTCCGATAAAAACATATCATCTAGTTACTTGCTTTCTGAAAGATTGATTTTCTAATCATTTAAATCTCATTTTCATAAGTCAATACTTATGTCAACCAAATGTCAAAACAGATTTGAAATTCATACTACAAACTCAGATTATTTCCCTATTACACAACAATATTAAAAACACAGTAACTAATTCTTTGATAGCTAATTCACTTTTATAGTCTTTTATTTGCCTTTTTCTAGTAATTACCTTTTAATTGATCTCCACAACTTTCAGGATGTAAACCAACCTGCTCCTCTCTGCCTACTAATCCAAGCTCTGCCGTACTTTCCCTTGTTATATTAAAACTTCTATGGTATTAATGACGCAGCGTTGTGTTTGGGTAGTTAAAAACTATAATTAAAAGCTCACCGCATTTATATTCTGATTTTACAAGATTTTGAAGAATACGGAGCAATTTTATTCTACAATACGAAGCTATTGACCTATATACAGGATGTTCTTTGAATCGACTTCGCTTGTGGAGCCACATAAAAGGAAGCCGAATTGGACAAAATTTGGTATAAAATTCCATATGGGTAAGGGTCATCGTTTGAAATGACGGTTACTAAGGTTACTAATGGAAGAGACACGGGTGTCCCGACACCGAATATACAGACAATTTACAGCTGTCGGTGTCTAAGATATTTGGTAATTCGCCTGCTTAAAGATTCTACGAATGCAAACCAACAAACAAACAAACAAGAACATGCGACATTTTTTCTGATCATTGAATGCGTATACGGCTAGATTCTTCTGTAATACACCCTGCTGACGATTTGATGAAGTTAATCATAATTATGTACCAATAACATCTTATTAGTTGCATTACGCATTACTTCTTCAGTTTCACGTTTTCAGCAAATTGTTTTGATTTTTCTTTAGTTGAACCAGTCCAGCTTCTATCGGGTTTTCTTAGTGGTGTATATGAACTATCGGTCTTTTAAATTGCTTACTTGCTTTCCATAAGGAATAATCGTTTGTAGACAAACTAGTAATATACAGGTTGAATGTATCATTTTTAGCTTGCCAAATGTATTTACTCCAAATCTTGGCAGTAACATCAACGATGACGAAGTTGTAACCTTTATAAATGCCCCATGTCAGCTTTCACCACCTGTCAGAAGTCGAAAATGTGAAAAGACAGTTAAACCCGCATAAAGCTCCGGGGTATGACTTAGTAGTTGGCTCAATACTAAAAACTCTACCAAAGAAAGCCATCTTACTACTAACATCCATATTTAACACCATTTTAAGACTATGCTATCTTCCCACTCAGTGAAAGTATACGCAAATTGTAATGATCCCCAAACCTGAAAAACCTCTAACAGATGTGACTCTTATCGGCCTATCAGTCTTCTTCCAATGATAGCTAAAGTTTTCGAAAGACTCCTTCTCAGCAGAATCGTTGAAGCTGTTCCTACAAAAGAGCTAATTCCAGCACACCATTCGACTATCCAACAGTGTCATAGAATCGTCAATAAAATCAAAGAGAGCCTCGAAGGTAAAGAAAAGTGTGCCTCAGTATTTATAGACGTCCAACAGGAATTTGATAAGATTTGGCATAAGGATTATTATACAAGCTAAAACCGCAGCTACCTGATCAACTGTACCTTATCCTGAAATCATACCTTAAAGAGCGCTACTTTCAGGTCAAAATTGATGACACTCTATCTGACTATCACCTTTTAAAGGCCGGAGTGCCTCAAGGCAGTGTTCTCGGACCCATTTCATACCTGGTATACACTGCTGACGTACCACAACCAAACGACGCACTCATGGCTCCATTTGCTGATGACACTGCCATCCTGTCTTCAGATCCAGATCCGGCAAGAGTATCAGACAAACTGCAACAACATCTCAATCTACTCCAACTTGGTTAGAGCAATGGAAGGTAAAAGTTAATCTCACCATGTCTACACAAGTAACGTTCACAACAAGAAGATTACTTTGTCCACAAGTTAGTGTTAACATCATCCCTATACCCATGGAGGAAGATGTAAAATAGCTTGCACTGCACTTAGACCAAAAACTGACATGGAAGCATCACATAAAAACTAAAAGGCAACAATTGCATCTCAAACTGAGAAATCACAACTCTCACTTGAAAAAAATAACTATTAAAGACCTAGCCAAGTAGCTCCAGAAAACCATCAATGAATGATATCGAATGATATCTGATTCTCTACTGTTTCTTGTATACTATTTACTAATTACTATTTATGTAATTTTGAATTTTCTAATGTTAGTCTTCGTTTTAAAACTATCACCTACCAAACTCAATACCAAAAACTGCTCTTCAAAATTATTACTGTAAATTCTATTCAGAGCAAGATTTTTGCAAAAGAAACATAATTTGGAGTAGATTTTATCTTTATCCAGTGTGTAATATTATATTTTACTTACAGGCAATAATCACTTTCTACAGAAAAGTTGAATTACAAACTAGAATGTCATATTAGCAAAACTCAATAGAGGGTGATTATAAAAAAATTCGGGACGATTCGGTGGCTCAAAATAACATAGTTTCAGTAGGCATGTGTTAAACCTTACGTCGTTGTGGAGTTACAACCATCAGAATTATTTAATTTATTTGTGATTTTTAATTTTGATTTTGTAAATTGCTATTATGAACAAAATATCAAAATTACTGAAAAGTAATAAACAGATTTTTGACTGTAAATCTCTCTCTCTCTCTCTCTCTGGTTTTTCAGTCTTTCATCTAGTTTGTCACAGTTTTCCACATTGTCTGTCTTGAGCCATTTCTTCATTTCTATGATGACTTTGCATTTACATTGTTCATTTTTCGTTTGATATATTTTAATCGTGGTCGTCCTTTCTGATTTTTTCCATCCACATGTTCTTCTATAATTGCGCGCAGCATGCCTTTTCCTCTTATTACATGTCCTACTAGGTGGATTCTTCTTTTTTGTATCATTTTCAGCATTTTTCTTTCTTCCCCTATTCGTCTGAGGACTTCCTCATTTGCTACCCTTTCTGTCCAGCTTATCTTTAGCATTATTTTGTAGCACCCTAGTTCTACCGCTTCTAGGTGTTTTATTCCCGGTATTCTAAAAGTCCAGCTTCGTGTCCATAAAGGGCAACACTCTATAAAATAATGATTGTAAAAACATTTTCTCGTGGTGTTTGATGTTACTAGTTTCTATTTGATAAGAAATGATTTCTGTTCTTGATGAACACGGCTACTTATTTCTTTTCTGTAGCTTCCATCTCTGCTAATTTAGTGACTATGCATTACAAAATAATTAATTCGTAACACACAGTAATTTCTACATAAGTGATATAGAATATCCAGAAAACCATTTGTAAATAATTCAAAACCCTCAATATAAAAAAACTATAAAATAAGCATCCTTCGTATTGCTTTGAGATGATATAAACAGCATTATTGTTTTGGCTTTTAAAGTGTATGAAGTTCATTTATGTATGGTAATTAAAAGCAATAATAGGTATTCATGTACAAAGGGCATTAGAAGATGTTAAGTCCGTCGTTTGTCCCTTTCTTTGTAAGTCGCCTTAGGGCAAAAACATCAAGTGATGCCTGTGAAACGCACACATTTTTTGTTTTATTAGTGTTTTTTAATAACCTAAATACTAGACTAGAAGGTGGATAATAATCAATCATTGCTGTGTACGCATCGGCGCATCGAGGTACGTGATTGGTCGCTGACGATGAGAGGGGCGTTATGAATTATAATGCCCGCTCATAACGCCTCAGTTGTTATGGACTTGTTTATATATTGCTTATGACAGGTATACGCAACCAATAATGTACTAGTAAAACATAAAATATTTGTTTCACCATCTGTAGGGGTTTTGCCTCTGGTTGGTGTTGACACACGACCTGAGCGAGTATTTCTCCTGAGATTACTTTATACGAGAATGTAATCTTTGTAGGAGGGGAAATATCCAATATGGGATGACACCTTGGTCGAACAGAAACCGAAATGGGAAATCCACTTTACACATAGCTTGTAAATGATTATCTTCAAGATTTAGCAACATTGTAATCGGTATATGAGATTGGAGTCATCTTCAATATCAATATCACGAAATGCACTTTCTAACGTGATGTTCTACTGGATTAAATAAAATATAATCTGAAAATAAGCTTGGAATCATCTTGAATAACAAAATCACGACATTCTACTGGATTCAGTAAAATGTAATCAACAAACATAATTAGGATTGGCTTCAGAATCAAAATTACGAAATGTTCACTTTCTAACGTGTTCTACTACTAGGTTGAGTAAAATACATCAGAAAACCTGATTGGTAACATCTTCATTAACAAATTACGGGATTCTACGGGTTTAATAAAAGGTAATCAACAAATAGGATTGCCATTGTCTTTATCATTAAAATAATGGCATGCCATTTTCTCCTGTGACGTTCTACTGAATACAGTAAAATGTAATCAGCTTACTATATGGCGTCGTCTTCAGTATCAAAATTGCAACATTTTTATTTTCTAACGTGGTGTTCTACTGAATTCAATAAAATGTAATCAAGAACAAAATTGGCATGGTATTCAGTATCAAAATCACGAAATGTACAGTTTCCAACGTAATATTGTCTAAATTGAATAACATCTAATCAGAAAACATGATTGCCGTCATCTTCAGTAATAAAATTACGACATTCAACTAGATTCAATAAAATGTAATCAACAAATAGGATTGGCATCGTATTTAGTAGTAAAATCATGGTATGTTCATTTCTTTATGATACGTTCCACTGGATTGAATAACATCTAATCAGCAGGCATATTCAATTTATTTTCTAACGTATGAACGCGATGTAATTTTATTAGGTTCATTTCAATAAAAACTGTCTTCAAAATCGACGTCAACCATCACCGTTAAATTCGAGTCCATCCTTACAACACTCACATAGTTTATAAAATATTTACCAGCATGTGGATTTTTAGACTCATTTAAAAACTAAAAATGTTCACTGTTCTAACAGACATTATGCATAAATATATTTTCATTGATATTAATTTTTTTTACCTAGAAACGAATAGTCGCATAGTCATAATTACACTGAAAACAAGGCACACGTTATTTGTTTCACTCAATATATAAAAAAAGATATTGCTTATGGTACTTTACGATGCACAACAGGGTTAATGAAATTGGTCTAATATTTTTCTCTTTGTGAATAGCTGGTGCTTGTGTACTTAATGAGAAGATATATTTTGTTAGTAGTAAGTTAAGTGTTCTTTGTCATAAAATAATTTTATCTAGTAATGGAAACTTGTCTATTCTTCTTCTTCTAGTTCCACTTCTAACGAGGATTGGCTATCTGCTATTTATTTCCAAGTTCTTCAGCCATGGGGAGCGCCTCTTTCTGGTCTTCTGTCTTCTATATTCTTCCACTTCAGTTATTCTTAGTAGTATTGCAGTATTTACATGTCTCTCTCCGAAATATTCAATTTTTCTAATCTTGATCTTGATGGGATGTAAAATTTCTGCGCCTTTTTCCATTTTCCGTAAAACTTCTGCATTAGTGATTTGGATAGCCATAATGCTCTCCTACATAGCAACATTTCAAATGCATTAATCGTATTGTACATTGCCTGTTTGGTGTTAACGGTTTCTGTTCATATTCTCCTTCTTATCGTGCCTTATCCGTTTCGAAGTTGGCGATTAACATTACAACTCATGCAGATGTCACGAAGTAGAGAGTCGCAGGTTCGCCTTAGTTAAGAGCGTGTATCTACGAGATTGAATTAAGACGATGGAACTGGTGGGCCATACCGCCAGAATGAATTATAATCGATGGACGTTTCGAATAATTGAATGGAGGCCACGTAGCCAGAATAGAAGTTTTGGAAGACCACAAACATGGCGGGTCGATGATGTAAAGAAATTCGTGAGAACAAATTGAATACAAAAACTAGAGATCGGCAGCTATGGCAAATCTAGGGTTTATGTCTGACGATGGATGATATAGTTGTTGATGATGATGATATAGAAACGGAGTGAAGCCTGCAATAAATAATTGTCACCTACAAGTTAAAAGAGCTTTAAGACAGCGTTAGCGAGTACAGAATACCCTATATTAACCGTGTACGAGGTGAGTACATCAATTTGCGCCATCCTCAAAGGTGCATTGGAGGCGTCCATTGTGAAGCCGTGATGTCAGCAGTTATCGAGAAACCTGTAAGCCGTCAGAGGACGGGACTTCCCCGCAGCATTGAGTGCGGCAATCTTCCACGCATCAAGCCTTCAAGCTTGGAGGATGCAAATCGAGAGGCAGCCAGTATATAACGTAGCAGTTTGTATACTTCAAAGATCTACAGGTACATTAATCATACGTAAAATATTAGCAGTTATGCGATAAAGTTCGTGGTCAACTGTGAAAAGAATTGGAAGCGCAAAAGAATGAGCTTCACAAACGAATAATGCAAATGGGAATTGTGTCTGTTTTAATGGATGCGCCTACAAATAAGCTTTTGCGCTTTTAAAGACAAATATTTCAACGTTACTGTTAATATTATTTTATGTTATATCGTGTATGTTTGAGGCGTACATACTGGTAGCTTTAAGCTATCTTGCACGTAGATTGTTCTGTTCTGTGCTGTGCGTTTACTTATGATTTATCGCTTTTTAAGGTCAATATATTTTTGTGGGAAAATTGAATTTTCTTGTGCTGTGCTTTATTTAAGACAGTTTCAGCCTGAGAACACTATTGTGCGGACCAGCTTCCTGTTTTGTAGTAAATAGTGATCGTTTGCAACCGCGAGTGGGATATTTGAAAGCTTCATATTCGCCGAGCCAGCAAGGCGAACACAAAAGGTGTTACCTATAATAATACTAAATCTCACAAACCACAATGCTACGGAGTACACTTGAAGGCCCGCCAGCTAGTCTCAATGAAGGCGGCGAGCAGTTTCTTACAAGATGTTATTACCAAATATTATAAGCGCCAACAAGTCTTCACTTACATCAAATATACTCAGATAGATCGACAACTTATAAACTCAAATAATCGCAGCATGGAATAGCGCAATACATGACATACGGAAGGTAGTAGTAGCAGTAGCAGTGTAACATTATGTAATTAGCATCAAAGTGATTAGTAATTAAGACAATTAAATAAGCAATTCAAGGTCAAATAATTTAAATATAAACTATAGATTGAGAACAGATCCTAGTAATAATCAATTCAATATCCGGGCAACAGTAATGAGCCAGAAGCAACCTTACTTTAATTTCTCTAAGCTAGAACACGTGAAGTCTGCAGAATGAATATCATTAACACAATTTAGAATTAACTGAGTCTTGAAAGGAACCAATTAGATGTGTCTGTTGAACAGCAGGATTGATGGTCATACCACTACGTCAAGAAGGTATAATTCCATAACTCTGATGGGGTAGCGGCGACGCCGTTGACTAGGTCGCAATTTACTTATCTGGAAGACCAACCTTCTGCATGGTCACATAGCCTCCAAGCGGGCTATGCTGATAGTAGGTTGAGGGTGCTTGCAGAAACCACAAGATTGCAAGCGAAATATTACTGTAAAATGGATTACTTAGGCGCTTACGGTTAAACGAACGAATTTGGACGAAGGGAATGCACACCTCCCAAAGTAGGCTAAATCGATGCCTTAGAACCACCGGGGAAAAGCTAGAAACGTAGGACGCAATTAGCTAAATACCAAAAACTATCAAATCAAAAATAAAGGAACCACTCGCCATACATAACAGGTGTTTCTGGGGAACGTCAATTACATACTTGCTGCTGTCTCTTTTTACGTACGGAAAAATAACGCTATTTTAGCCGCAACAAGTCGTTTCGTATCTTGAAAAGCCGACACAAAAAAAGTTACCTGCACGACGCACTAAATGAAAAAGCGTTTATACAACCAAATACAACAAAATACATTTTAAAGGTAAATACGCTTTTTGCACGTAACAAGGGCAAATTATTATTCAAAGTATTAAGGCGTACGAGACGTCTTGTTTCAATGTGACTTGCAACGATGAGGTTCGAACCACGGTAGACCATAAGTATTGTTACACTTTACCTGTATTTACTTTAACGTGTGAATTCCATCCATGCTCACAGATACGAAATACATCTAAATTAAGTTTTCCATTTCCTTTCTGATTGCGATTTTCCCAGCTTCATAGAAGGTGCCAGCGTTCCAAGAAGCGATTCTGGGGACCATTAATATTTGATTGTCAGCCCCAATGATAGATCCTCTGAAATCGAATAATGCGATAGTTTGTCTTCTGCATTGAAATATTATTTCCGTTCCATATATTTTTTTTGTGGAAAAAAATAGTAAGCTGATGTGTTATCGTTCGAACTTTAACGATGTTAGTTGCGAAGATTTTGGGGTTAGGCAAAATACAAGCACTTGTGGATATTTATTTGTAAAAAGATCGATGAAAAATAATTTCAGAAAAGATGCTACTGAGTTACTAGCCAAGTAAGAGAATAACGAGCTATTTGAAAAGAAATTACTTTCGATATAAGACCTACTTAAAGCAGCTGTTTAAATTTGTATATTTTAATTCTAAGCGCCTTCTGAGGTTTGGTAATACCGCTGCATTTTATCAGCAAACCTGGGCTGGGGGTTTTCTAGAAGTAGGTTTGATGGGCAGGTTGATTAATAAAATCCTCAGTAATCTTCCTGGAGTGATTGCTTTGTCATAGTGAGTGAATGTTCCGCATTATAAATTATGCTCCTCGTAACCTCCTCGTAAAAGTTCCCAACAAAAGGATAACGTTAAGCGGTCATGGAGGTTAATTCAGGACTTCCATTTGTCGTATGCTTGAGCCGATGACAAGACTACCTTATTGTTGCACTCTTGTCGTTAAGTTTCCTGGTTAGGCAGTTTTATGCGACTGCAGTTATTAGGTTATGTAATTGTGAGACAATTAGTGGAATTCTGGCTGGCACAGCCGAGGAGTTTAAAAAAAACTAAGTAGTGTACTGCAAACCAATTCGGCTAAATTTACAATTAAAATTGAGCTCACGCGCCTGTATTTGATTTGCTTAATCATTGCTAATGTACTGGTAAACCTGAAGCGCTACTTCACTTTAATTTCACAAGCAGATGGGAAGGGAGTGCCTGTTAGTCTCTTTTCAGTCACCCAATGGCAACCTAAATTGCTGCAAACAGAGGTTACACAGTGTTGACTTAAATTTCAATTAGAGCTCATAAGAAATGCTCTTGTGCTAATTGCTTTACCGCAATAAAATATTCTGTTTTCCATTAGCTTGAATTTTAGACTTTTTACACGTTTTGTGTTTGAATAAAATTTTCTTAATAATCTCGTTTAACTTGGAGATATATTTCCCTTTGCTACTCGTAAATTGTATTACCTTAAATGGTTTTTCGTTAAATATCACAAGCTGTTACCTCAATGTTAACATGATTGCAGCTGTTCGAAATAGAATACTTCTATTAACAGAAATGTATTTTGTACCTCTCAATTTCGTTTCAATGATGTCTTCTCACTGATCCCATTGAGAATAAGTATTTTTATTTCGCTCTTAAGTTTAAACGATGTGCAATTAAAAAGAGTTCGTAATAAACCTTAACATATGTTACATGTTTATTAGTTTGGTTATTGGGTTCACCTTTATTTATTGTTACTAGTCAATACGATGGTACTGCGATTTTTCTAATTTAGATCTTTTCCGTGATATAACAAAAAGAAAAATTAAGACATTCTAGTAAATTATAGATAAAACGCCAGTGTTTCCCAATGAATATGAAAGCAAAGCAAATAGATAAACGTGAAAATGTAATAATGTAAAAATAAAAGCAATTTGCTGTAAAAAGCAAATTTGTTGGTTGATGTAACAGGACTTATATTAGTTAGTATTCGTTAGTATTAGTTGTGGGGAGACTGATGTCAAGCAAGTAGGCCTTCATAGGCCCTTTTTGCCAACCCCGTGGACAAGGTCTAGGCATGCAGAGTACCAGTCCTACTTAGATTTTTGTCGAAACTAAGGAGTTCCAACCTTAGCAATCTTTTACATACTACACATTGTAGGAACATGAAACCCACGACTTTACATCACTTCCGAATGATGGAATTCTGTAGGGGTTTTGTTCCGCATTTTTTTATTTTTAAAAACCTTCACTGGGATTAGGGATCGAACACTCGACCGTTAGATCAGTAGCCAGAATGCTTAACCACTGAGCTATGGAGCCCGGATAACGGGACTTATAAATGTGCACATTTTGAAAAAAGTAGAATGGTCATTTCAGCTTAATACCGATCAGAATTATAAGAAACTGTATTGTAAGTTCTGTTTATATAAAAATCATTCTAGCCTGATCGATAGCTCCCTAAGGTCATTATAAATTAATTTAAAAAAAATGAAATACAGTAAACATACATCATTATATTTTCCTAAATTAAGTCAATATCCAATTTCTGATTTATATAGGGCGCACGTTTTTGGAGTTTCTAATTATTTTCAGAGATACGACGTTGGTTAAATTAAGGTGACATTGCGTAATATCGAGATACTTAATTTTCTAAAAACAAATTTATCATTTCATTCTGTTCCAAAATATTTTAAATATCTCAAAGAGCATATTAGCCTTAGTAAAACTACTTTGAAGATAATTTAAAAGAATACAGTTCTTTAAATGGTCGAATTTTGTTTTTGCAACGTTTGATTTAGTTTAAACGATTGACCTCATTCAATACTTTTTATCTCCCGAAAATTACTTTACATATGACTTACTATGTGATTCTCAATTTCTTTCCATCCACTTTTAATCTCATTAAAAATGCTTTAATTGAAATTACTGTCATATTGAAAAAATCATTTTAGTCTTACTTAAATGACGTTAAATTTCTTTGCTCACAATCGGTTAATAATAGACACGTTTCTAACCTTCAAAGCAGTAGGAAAGCTAGTCATTGTTTATTTTACTTTCACAGCTAGCCGGGAAAGATTTTCTCGGCTAGCTAAACGTCACTTTCAATGAACTTGTCATGTTACCTAGCAACAGCGTCGCAGTTTCCTTTGTTCAGGTGACTTATTAAAGTGCGATAAAAATTCGTATTATTTGAAACTTACCCAATTAAATAAATCATGACAAAACCGATTGTGAGTAAAATAGTAGGTATACATACCACGGTGAAAGTTTCATTCCTGTCTCGAAATATTTTACCAAGAAAAGTTGTTCAGAATGATAAATTATGGCTCTATACACAATTTCAGGAAGATCTGCCTCCTTACATTAAACCGTTATTTTTAGATTAAACAAAATAAATTGTATTTTCTGTTCAGGTATACTGACCTTTTTGTTTATAATACGGCAAAATCTTACTAAGAAATGTTGTTTATAATCGAAAATTATGGCTCTATGCAAAATTTGAGGAAATTCTACCTACTTAGATCAAACCGTAATTTTTAATAAATAATTTTAACGGTTGAAGTATGTAGATCTTCCTGAAATTTTGTATAGGGCCATAATTTATTATTCTAAACAACTTTTTTGGTATAATTTTGCCGTATCATGAACACAAAGGGTAGGTTACCTGACAAGAAAATAGTTTTAGCTACACTGCCAAGGCTAACTTGTTTTTTCAAAAACTGAAAATATTCTTAAAATTCTCTTCAAACCAAGCAGGACCTAATCCCACAATCTTAAAATATACTTCAATAACTTTTAGTCCATCTCACCTCTTGTATACTGTATATAATCCGTTCACGATCTTTTTGGGACAGTGTTGGCTATGATTTTTTCTTTTCATGTTGAACTAACTCATTCGGTGATGTAGCGGATGCAACTTTTTTTGCTGTCAGTGTCTGTTCGACATTTTCTTGCCACCACATTGCCAGATTTATTATTTTAATATTCGTAAGAAAATCATTGTGTAAAAATAATTTTTTCGAAAACTGTCATCAAATGTTGACATTTTCGTTAAATTCTCAGTAAGCAAAGTGATTCTTTTTTGTCACTTAACAGCGAAATACTTTTATGTTCTAGAACGCAAAACTCTTTTGCGTTCTAGAACATAAAAGAAATGTCAAAAAATTTGTCATTTTTTAGGAACTTATTTGTGATTTTATTAATTAAGTAACCCACATTAGTTTTATATTAAGTAATTTCAATAGATACTAATAACTATTATAAACTATTGTAAACATGACTAATTTATGTTGTACTACATGTAAATTGAAGGTGCCGATATTGCGGTCAGTTAAATTTATACGTCACTTTGACGTTTGTCAAACAATTCAGCAGGCCGTGGTTCAAACATAAATTAATTGTTTATGAAATATAAAATTGTCAATTAACGTTGACAGTTACCTTATTTAATTTTTTTTAATTCTTATACTAGTTTTATTGCAGTTTTCGAAAAATCATTGTTTGCATCTCGAATGCGAAATACTTTTGCGTTCTCGAATGGGTATTTTGCCTCGCTAAAGCTCGGCAAAATAACTTCCATTCTTGAACGCAAAAGTAGCATTTCGCATTCTAGATACAAAAATAGCCATTAATTTCCGTCAAAGGAAAAGTCAAAACACCCAAAATAATTTTGTTACAACAAAAAATTTTCATCATACGATGCTACTTCCAATTTAAAAATCTGGTGTGATACACTCACACAACTTCCTTTTACAGTGATCTTATAATTAGTCAAAAATTTCATTTTTAATTTTTAACCATTTGTTAAAAATTTTCAAAAATTACAAATTCTACAAAAACGGTACAAAATCGAGTGTTAGTTGAAGAGACAAATTTTCTCTAGAATTTTAAGGTGAATTCAAAAATGTAATAATATACCGGGTGTTTTATTTAAAATAGGAGTTAATAAAAAAAATAGAAAGAAAAACAAAAGAAACCCACTTTAGAAGTATTCAACTGGAAAATCACCTATCTCACATCAATACACATTAAAAATGTAAGAAAAATGTAAAGTTTAAAAAAAATCGTTAGAGCCGTTTTTGAAAAAATCGAAAAAAACTGAAAAATCACAAGAGTAAACACCTACTTCCGGTTATGCGATTTTCTTCAAAAGTTTTCTGTCTCATCTACATAGTACACAAAACTTATATATGAAGTTTCAATTCTATACCTCTTTTCGTTTTTGAGATATTCTGTTCACAGACAGACAGACACACAGACAGACAGACAGACAGACACACAGACAGACAGACAGACAGACACACAGACACACAGACCAATGAAAAAAAATATGTTTTTTGGGATCAGGGGACTCTAAAACGTGAAGATCTGTTGAAAACTCAATTTCGAATTTTTGGGGTGAATCCAATACTTCCTTTATAGTAGTAAAAGGAAGTAAAAAGGACAGAGCAGATTTATAAGAACACGATTTGATGTAGGGACTAGAGACTAGAGAACATATTTGCTGTACGTTAAAAAATGAAATTTTGGAAAGGAAAAACAATCCAGCGTAATGTATTAGTAACTTATTATATAAGACGACAAAGTTAAATTTTATCCAGGAGTGAATCGTTTAACGTCGAGACGTTAATGATTCAAGTGTGGATAGTAATAACTTTATCGTCGAGTATAATACAATTTTTAGCACAAACATTAACAATTTCAAAAGAAAATAAGGAAAGTCAATCACATTTTAAAATCTCGGTAGCTAGATTGGGATGCTAGAATAATACGAAGCTGTAATATTTAATTTAAATAAAAGTTAGAAAATTAAATTACCTTATCTACCCTTGATGCTAAAGTGCTACTTTATCGACCCTTGCTGTTAAAGTAACACTTGACCTTTTTTTTGAGTCGTTTAAGGCACACTTTAACATTTGCCACAGAAAAAATAATTTACTAATTACCTACTTATTACTATGTTAGTGTTGAAATGTTATGTGGCAGAAGTGAAAATCAACATGAAGTAAAATCAGCAAGTCATCCATTTGATAAGATATTTACATTTTTCACATGTTAATTTCTATAAGACCAATATTGCTCAATTGCTCTACTAAATTTATTTGGCATCAGTTTGTGACGTCTTTATCCTTCCACACCAGAAAGCAGGCAAGCATGCAGCAAGCTTGTAAAATAAAGTGGCATATTCATAGCATGTATACAATTCCTATCCAAATTGCAATAATCATTAACATTGAATGCTCATTTTCGTTTCTGTCGTCAATTGTCAAATCATTTCAATTTTTCATCCTTAATTTAAACAGAGATCCGGCAACACTGTACCTATTCAGAAAATATAACCTTAAACTGAAAACAACTTAACCTAACACAAAAAGTGTCAATTTCCATTAGGAAATTTAGTTGCCACTGAGGTACTGCCAACAAAATTACTAAACGGTCATAGCCTCACCTGACCCAAAAAGATCGTGAACGGCATATACTTACCGTAAACCCAAAATTATACCGACAAACTTCGAGGGATTATAGAGATCGTTATAACATAAAGATTTTGCATATAAAGTGTTTCTTGTAAATCCCTCCTTGCCGAGTTATATCCTCTTAAAGAGGGCAGTTAAAATTAAGTTTTTGTCATTTTACTGACAACTGGAAAATGGTAGTAAAATGAAAATTTACAAATATGTTCTACTAATAGCGGACTCATTTAAGGTTTTTATTTTAATTTTTACGTTTGGTTTTAAGGAGTTGAAATTGGCAACCCTTATAAATGTTTTTATTATAACTTTCTTACAAACAATTATTCTATTATAACAATAGATGTACCGAAAGGCATAATTTATTTTATTTCATACTGATGTCAAAAATGACATTTTTCGGATTATTTATGGTACAAAAAATGAAACATTAAAGTCCTAGTACTTTAAAGTAAAATTTTAAAGTTCAAGTACTTTAAAACTTATTTATGGTTAAAAAATGGAACATTAAGGTCCTAGTACTTTAAAGTAAAATTTTAAAGTTCAAGTACTTTAAAATTATACGTCAGTTGTTGACATGACATTTGAAATGATTTACAACTTTTTATTTAAAATTCATTAAACTTGCAGTATGAAATAAACCGTTGTATTCACCACGAACGAAAAGTGTTTTTAAAGGTCCTCGCAAGTAAACAACTTTCTCGTCCTTTAAAATGCCACTTTTCGTTCTAGATAAATAAACGACTATAAAACTTATTTATCCCTTTTCATTATTTTTCGTAGAGCGATTTTTTTCTTGTGTAAAAATTAATATTGATTATGATGGACGTCATTTTGCTGAATAACTGTGCCGTGTATCATAACGTATTTTATCTTTTTACGCAAAAAATATGAGTTTGACGTGAAACCTGAAAAAACTAAAAATTGTTTTAAATAAATAAAACTTTCTGCTACATATTTTTGTACAATCTAAGTCTTGTCCGTTGAAAAGTTCTAATAAACTATTCTCTTTAGGAGGGTATAACTCAACGGGAAAATCTTTAACAAAATTTATACACAAAATGTTTATTTTTTAACGTCCTCTATAGCCCACCCAACCTTGTCGGTATAATTTTGGGAGCACATTAAGATTTACTCCAAAATTAAGTAACTTTCTAAAAGACCATAACTAGAATCTTGTTATAGAAATTAAAATATTTGCTAACATTTGTATATAAATTTAAAACAAAAGCTGCCCCCTTCCCCCAAATGTGATGTCATTTATAAGATAAGTTGTGGTGACTATCAACCTAGCTATATTTTTAAAACAAAAGAATTCCTTAACAACATAATTAATAAATATAGAAATAAAGTTTTAAAATTTTAAACATACTATCATTACCAAATTTTTCAAAAATGGCGAAAATTAAAAACGCTAGAGATACTTTTATTAATTTTAAACCATATATAGGAAACCTTAGTAAAATTTATGATGGACTTCTTAGATAAGCTAATGATGGTACTGTAGTCATTTTTTGAAAATAAAACTGTTAATGTTACTAAAAGTCGTAAGAAAGCTCGAGACATTTTAACGCGCGAGGCCTACAAAGCGCGTTAATTGTAGAGATTATTAATCTCCGATTAACACAGGAATTAGTTGCAATATTTTTCAGTTGATCGTATCTTATTAATTTGAAGAAAATTTAATTTTATTCTATAAAAAGAATTTGACAATTAAAGTCTCGACATTAATGGTATCTTTGATTACCTATATCTAAATCGTCTATTAATAAAAAATCATTCATTAATAGGGATTATTAGCAAATGATTTTTAAAAATCTTTCATTAATAAAAAATCATTCATTAATAAGAGTCATTAATAGACGATTTTCTATACATTAATGAAACCCATAAATAAACAATAACTGAAAAGTAAATTAAAAGGATTTATTAATATTTATCACTGTTTGTAAAAAATCCCAGTTTAATTTTGAGCGCTGTAAGTTTTATAAAATAGATGGAAATTTCAATTCTTACATCATAATATTTTATCCGGCTTCCATAATTGTTTTTTAATATTTCTAGGATTTGAAATAAATTTATTTCTATCCAGTATATTTGTTTAATAAAATTTTTGAATATGGATTTACATTCAATACGTTAATATTTGAATGATCATTAAATTATTTAGAAAACGTAAAAATTGTTATAAGCTCAAAATATGATAATATTAGTCTGTCTCTAGATTTAAAAAAAAAGACGTTTAACTTAGTAGAAGCAGAACACTAGTCAATAAAATACTTATTTAGAAATGCTATAGTAGATTTGCTGTACACACAGTTATTAACCAAATCTACCAAATTCAACGTGTACGATGCAACTCAATGATAAGGGAAGACACGTATACGGCAAGGCAATTATTTATATTAGTCTTGGAAGATATACTTAAACAATTGCAGTGGAAGGACAAAGGAATAATAATAAAATGTAGGGGTTTGAATCATTCGAGGTACATGGATGACATTGTAGTAACTGCAAAGAACAAGAAGAAGTTGTAATTAATGTTAACTTAACTAGATGAAAAAGCAACTAATATCGGCTTAAAACAAGCTGGTGTTTTGGTGAGTCAGGTAACAAGCTTAGTTAAACTAACTGATTCAAGTAGAAAATCTTAAAAACTATTAGCAAAATTTATTGTAGATAACCAGTGCGAAATTATCTAAAGGATGCGTTTAAGATAAAAGTGAAAGTCCTTGGAGTTCTATACCTTTCCAACTTCAAATTGGGACTAATCAATTTCAAAATGGGAATAAACAATTGCAAAATAATATAAACAATTTCTATTTGAGAATAAACAACTTCAAATTGGTACTAATCAACTTCAAATTGAGAAAAGCTTTTTGTTAACGGTAGTCTTTGCAAAATGACAATTACATGGTTGTGACAGGATGGAACACCAGCAACCACTAACAATAATTAGTTCCGTCCTGTCACAACCATGTAATTGTCATTTTCCAAAGACTACCGTTAACAAAAAGCTTTTCTCAATTTGAAGTTGATTATTCCCAATTTGTTGTTGTTTATTCTCAAATTGAAACTGTTTATTTTATTTTGAAATTGTTTATTCCCATTTTGAAATTGATTACTTCCAATTTGAAGTTAAAAAGGTATAGTATATAAACCAGATTGTTAGTTTTCTATAGTTGAAAATAAATATGAAGCCTGTAAATTTAAATTGACAAAGTCATGGTCAATTAACGAAACCCACCAACTTCAAATTCAATATATTAAGGTTATGTTAAATTCGCTCAAAATGGCTTCAAAGGTTTTTGACAAAAAATGGAAATAAGTGTAACCTGTTTGTAACAATGTAAAACTAAATGTCATAAAACATAATAAAATACATAAAATAATATTAGTAATAATAATAATAATAATAAATGGCGTTATGCAAAGCCCGTGCTACCGAAAAATATGATCAATTTATGATAAACATCGGTAATTAATAATAACAAAATAAACATTTTTGGTAGTGTGCTAGTTATAATTTTCCCTTCACATATTTTCAATTACAAGATGCAATATTTTGAATTCTGCTGGAACCTCAGTATTCTAATTTTCTTCTTCTTAAGATTTAATATCTTTTTCCATTTTTCTGCTAGAGATGTGTAATACAGGTAGACCAGAAAGATAAATAAGAAACCTTAGAGTAAATCTGCATGCCACTAAATTCTGATATTGTTCTATTTCAGGTTGATTTTGTAAGGAAAGATGTTTTTCGTAAAATCAACTAATTATTTTTTTTTGAAAATAGAAACGTACTTGACATGGAATATGTGAAATATAAAGTATAATAAAAAATTATTGAAATAGTTCTTAATTTATGAATGCTACTATTTCTATACTTGATATTTGATTTTTAAGTGATTTATAGCTACATTCATGAATTAGGAAGTATGCCATAGCCATCATAGATGAAAATCATTTTTGATCATACTACATTTATTATGTATGTATTATGTATATTATAATTCAGCGTTGAATTTAGGGCTTCATTACTAATTCAGCTTAATCTAGACTGAGAAGTGCGGCTCGTGGTAAATGTATTTGGGGGATCTTAATTTTTAGTAATGACTAAGCAAAGCATAATAATTAACAACTCACCTACATAGCGGCCATGTATTGATCCAAATATAGCAATGATTTTAAATTTTAACAGTCCTAAAGAAAACGTTATATGCACAGAACAAAAGTTATTCAAACACAACACAAAATGTACATAAGAAGTGTTGAGAAATGAGACACAATGATTTATTTAGAAATAGAAAAAGAAAACAGAGCATTCATCACATCCACAAATTCATTAATTTTCCTGTAAATGTCCACATAAAAATGTCTTATAAAATTGCGGGTTCCAACTTTATTTTGGAGGTTGAAATTTAATTCAAGTTATTTTATTTTAACCATTTTTGCTACTGGTTTAGGTTTTTTCAATTAAAGTTGAGAATACTTAGTTAGACAAGTATACAATTACCTTACCCTTGGAAAGTATTATATCTGTGAAGGCCCGACTTCACTTCTCATTGTACAGGAAGCAGTGACGAACTAATTTATTACCAAAACAGTGCTGGGAGCTTCAATACATTCATTTTTTGATGTAAAAGATTGCACCATCTTGGATTGTATTCAATTTCGGGAGCATTGTGTTTGTAAATAAGCCCGCCAGTTTACGAATTTTCGGCTGCAGCGTAGTTAGCCTTAGCATCGCATTAAAACTGCTTACCTCAATTCTGCTGCTTCAGTGCTTTCGCCCATAATTGCCATATAAGTATGGGCCCTATTTGGGAGCGCTTTCGGGAGCCTCCAGCCGCTCGGTACATTAATATGAGCGAGTGTGTTGACACACAACTCATGTTATGTTGACATGCTTCGTGAATATTGTTATCTTCAAGCAGCCACATACGTTATTTTGTTTTTTGCGAAGTTGCTGTCAGCTTATAGCGAATTTAACTATCGCTGCTGTAGAGTGAAGAGGAGAGGATAGATTTTATGTGCACCTATTTTATTTAAAATATTTATGTGTCCACGTAACAGATATTATTACAAGTGAAACAATTGCACAAAAAATATCTTTGAAAACAATATATTGTCGTGGAACTGTTAAAATATTATGACTAAGTGTTAGGTACTTTTAACATTAACTTCAGCTATGAACACCCTGGACACTAGGTTAGTTTAGTATAAGTCTAACATTAAAAAATATTATATAAATCTCTGAATACACAAAAATAGAGAAATGAACTTCAAATTGATCCTTTCCACTTTTTTTGTATACCTACATTTTTAGTGCTCTCCCTATAAACCGAAACTTAACTTCAAGATGCAGATTGGAAGAATTCCGGAAGAGATAATGTTGTCAGAAGACGTTTTCAATGTATCTTTAATTATTGTTAAAGATAATAAGGACAAATATTTAAATATCATTAGGTTTTTTCTGTTTTCTCCTAACTAAAAGGTGTATACAACGTTTCATTGCAAAATTGTACAGTTTTATAAAACTATTAGTACTTATTCAACCGGCGTCGTATGAATGGAGAGACCCACAGCAAACATGCACATATCGTACATCCTTAATCAGAACCTCTTTGTGTGGAATCATTAGCGACAGACAAAAAAGTGTGAATAAGGAGATAATGTCCAGGCATTAGCGGCCATGTAAAGAGCTCTTGAATAAATTAGTTGTCCATAGCATACAACAAATACATTTCTTAAAACAACATCGGGCCTAAGTTCTGTATCAATCAAGCTTCTTAGAATACAAGAAAAGGTTAGTTATGTGGCGCTGTAGATCTAAATAACGTATTTGATGCGGTGATAAAAGCGATGGCCCAAGAGTGAGTTTTGATGTAACACAATTAATTGACGTACAAATTTACTTTTCAAAGCTTGCATAGATTAGAGGGATTGTGCAAGACGTGTCAAGGATGGTAAGGTTATAGCTCTGAATACAAAATTTGTTATTCACGAGAAACCAATGTAAAAAACAAATAATTTATAAATAAATATATAATTCAGTACAAGCAAATGGCTCTAAATTTAAGCAATGTAGCTAGAAATATATTTTTAGGGAATATCTATAACGCATATTTAATTGGAAATATTCCAGAGCAATTATTAATTATCCGAAAATTTTTAAATTTACTGGAAAATGTCCACACATTCATACACGCCCCTAAGAAAATATCCCTCCTTCTTCAGAGTCGGGATTTTTTCAGTTGGCAGGCACTCCATTTTTCCAAATATTTCCGGAAATGTTTGATGTACTTGTTATATTTCTACCGAGAACACAAAAATTAAAAATGGCAAACTCACAATTGAACAAAAGTGTCATTAAACTTGCTTGTTAGATTGGAAAACATGCTCTAATCGAAGTAATTTATAATACTGGTTTGTACATATTTGATGAGTAAGCCAATTATGTCAGGAATTTCGATTATAACCATTAAATTGACCGATCTAACTCAAGCAGTAGCGAAATAGTATTTTCTTGATACAACTAAAAGCTGCCTCTCATTTAAAGTCATCAGATAGGCATCGTTCAAATTTTTTTATATTTTTAGTCCTAACACGTTGAACACGTACTACATATACTGCAATTACCCAAAAATGCGTTATTACTCTTATGGCACTTTCGTATCTATTTTTGCCTAGAAATTAACCTTAGTAACAATAGTGTCCGCGATGCTGCTTGAATTTGTACAATCTTATTTTACTGAAGCGGTTTACACTTGATAAACGGATGAAGGGTTGTAGGATAAGATATGAATGGAGTTGCCACCCTAACTACCCCTTAAGACAATATATACAATAAGACTCATATACAATTAAATTGTGTCGTGTTTTGCTCTTCGATCTAATAACCTACTTTTTGCATAAGTGCAAAACACAACGCTTACATAAAACTCCCTTCTTTTAAACAATGTGTATTGAAATTTGGTCTAACGGTATCATATTAATGCTGAGAATGGCACACGTCTACCGTAATTGTTACACATTGTGAATTATACCTTTTCAACTTCAAAGTGGGACTAAACAATTTCAGAATGGGAATAAACAATTTCAAATTGGGACTCATCAACTTCAAATTGGGCTAATCAATTTCAAATTGAGAAAAGGTTTTTGTTAACGTAGTCGTTGGAAAATGACAAATACATGGTTGTGACAGAATAGAATTAATTATTGTTAGTTGTTGCTAGTGCTCATGAATAATATAATAAAAATTCCGTACATTAAGAAATTGGATGCTGACAATGTAAAGAAGCAGATTCGCGCGTTATACAATAATAATGGAGACTTGAGCTCTTGCACATACATTTAATATCAGGAAATTAACCACCTACCGATGGCTGAAACACCAACAAGAGAGAGAAGAAAAAAACGTGGAGGAGAGAGAAGAAGCAAATTACTCTATGAACATCGCTTATTTACGGAAGAGTACATTCTGGAAAATCCTAAAATTACTTTGAAAGAAATGAAGCTAAAATACAAAACAGCTATCATATTGAGGTATCCACCGAATGTGTCCGAACACAGTCTCCATTATTATTGTATAACGCGCGCATTTGCTTCTTTACATTTCAGCATCCACTTTCTGCATGTGCGACATTTTTTAAATTACTCGTATTTGGTTAATTCGCAAGAGCCACAAATAACCATAATTAATTCTGTCCTCCAACAGCCATGTAATTGTCATTTCCCAAAGACTACCGTTAACAAAAGGCTTTTCTCAATTTGAAATTGAGTAGTCCCAATTTGAAATTGTTTATTCCCAATTTGAAGTTGATTAGTTCCAATTTGAAATTGTTTACTTCATTTTGAAATTGTTTATTTTCATTTTGAGATTGTTTATTCCCATTTTGAAATTGATTAGTCCCAATTTGAAGTTGAAAAGGTATAGTTTTGCAGTCTAATTTGTTTCGGCACAATTTCACCGAATTGTCTATTTTATGGGCAAGCACAAGTTTGAACAATTAGTATAAAAATATTAAGCACGGTTTCTAGTCCGTTAGTCTTCGTGAATGTTCCCTTTGTCACAGGAGAGAGGTCATAATAGACCCTGCTTGGCGGCTGTAGATATAGAATGAAACTACTAACCCTGTTAAGTTTTCGTTAAATTGTTTTCACCATCCATATATAAATATTAAGTAAGTAAGGAGAGCTATGAGAACAACTTAATATATTAAAGATACATAATTAAACGATTAGTACAGTAATTAAAGGCGACTTAAAGGTTCGTGCAAAGGAATTAACTGGATTAGGGGTTTTTGAATCGTCGCTGCAGCGGCACTGACGTGTAATTTTGCCAGTCAAGTTGCTCTAGAGGGTGTTCCAGGAAAAATTCTTTGAATGCGATCATTTTGTCATCGCGAACACAAAAAGATAAATCCAAAGTAATAGCATTTTGTGGAAGTTTCAAGGAAACTATATTAAGTGTTTAATATAAGGGGTCACGGATGTAACAGTACAGAGATTCGGAAAAATAATTCTACATCGATACCAACAGAGACCCATAGGAGTTACATATAACAAAACCAAAGAGATGGCACAATATGAATACCGAAATAGCTGAAAGCAGTACGATAATTTCATTTATTCCATATGGAATTGTTTCCGGAATTATTCTTGCACTCGTCCAATTCGCACCTTGGAACATAAATTTTATAATATTGTAGTACCAGGTTGTTTTTTGACCTGAGATGAAGCTTCTTGGTTGCAATAAGATGTAACGGGGGATGGTCAGGCCTTACCACCCATTACAAGACAATCTTGGCCTACGTCTCGTTACAAATGAACATACTTCAGTAGTTAAAAGTATATTAAAATAAATAACAAATATAAAACCTTATATATGATTGAATGTGTGTCGCGTTTTTTCAACATACTATTAACATAAACAAAAAACACGACAGTTTCCAATTAATGTAGCGTAAGTACATAAAGTAGTTGTAATATGACCTAGTGCAGGTCTCATAACTCGAAGGTTTTCGAAATGTTTCCTATAGTAATTGCAACTTGGTCCAAGTAACTTGACGCAATGTGCCGAGTTTTGTTTACAGTTAACTTATTTAGCACACGTTGAACTAGTTTTTTAGCCTAATTAAACGCGCTTTTGTGTCTACATGATTTTACTTAATTTTTACACCTCTTTGTTAAGGCTGTCTGGTCCATGATCAAACATTAGTTTGAACACTCCTCAATAAAAATTGCCAACTGAATAAACTGCTTACGCTCATGAAGCAAATCCGACGATACGGGAGAACCTTTATATTTCTGCAGGCGGTTGTTTACTCAACTAAATGATAATCATATTACTGTGCGCAGACGGAGCAAGTTTTCTCAGAGGTGGTCATGTAAACTACCACAACTTTCACGAATAGGATTCGGAAGATCCACACTTCTCAGTTATCCCACGGTTTCGGTATGAATTTTTCGTTAATGGATGGATGGAGATCCTAGATTATCATTTCATGGGCCCACTTTCTTTCGACTGTATTTAATCTTCCTCAAAAATGGATAACGCAGAAAAATGTGTCCTATTTCTCAAACGTGTATGATATATGCACCATCGATGGTGCCCCATCATCTTACAACAGAATAATGGGATAGTATTTGTATTTCTGTTAACCTAAACGAAATAGATGTAATATATTAGATTTTTAATTAAGGCAGAATTTGAAGATTACGATTTGTCGCTAAAGAAATTATGAAAACCGGGAGGATTGCACCAGCAAATAGTGCAACACGCCAAGACTATTAATTTCAATCACAATATATTGGTAGTAGATTAGCCTCTTCTTCACCGTGGAGGGATATATTGAGTGCAACGAGTTCTCTTTCCCATGGCGAAGATGTACATTAGGTGGTTGTATAAACCAGTTTTTCAATTTCAATTTCCAAAATCCTTAAGTTAGGTATTTTTAATAACGTGCTATGTACTTGGTTTTTGAAAATTGTCATAGCTTTCCTGTATCCATTTTGGAAGATTTAGACATTGCTTTTGGTGCAGTGCGAAATAATTTTCGATAGCTGTTTCTTTGCTCTCTGTAAATGTGGATTCCATCCTTCGAAATATTGAAAAATTCAATTCAGCATATGTCTGTTGGTTCTGTAATTGTAGAGATTCGACTGGTTAAATCAGGATTAGACTGAATTTAGAAGGAAAGTTACCTGTAGCATCCTGCCATCTCCTGTACGTAATGTGGGTCTCCCTTGCACGCTGTTTGACATATTTCGGGATTATTTCAGTCCTTTTTCGTTTTTAACCATTTGGCTCAGTTGGCACTATTTGAAAGCTGGCTATTTTGGAATCGTCGTCGGACCATCTGCAGGTTATCAGTTCATCAAGTAAATTAGGAGTGATCTCTAAGGTATGCTTATCCTTACTCAGCGCCATTTGCTGATTTTACTGCGGTTTTACTCATGTGGCTGCACTCCACACCCGGAGAAAAGCTCGCGCTACCCGTTCTTGCAGTATTGCAGCACTCCTGCAGCTCCTTGTTGGACGCTCACCGTTGCTTTGGCCTCTTTCTGGATGTGCGAAGTTGGATATTTTCGCTTTCTTGTTGCAGCCGATCTATCGTGGCGAGCAACTCCCATACTTTAAAATACATCGCGTGAATGTTGGACCTTGATATAGATTGAGTTACTTAATGTTTGCGATTATCATTTCATAGGGATTGTTGGAAAACATTTCTTGACGCTGTTTTGTTAACTTATCTGTAGCTTTATGTTTCTTTGTTGTTATTTTGGCGTCACTGAATTGATTGAGTTAAATCCTCTCTTATAGCAACGAGTTCCATTGTGACGCTAGCATCTGCAGGAACTTATAAAATGAACATTAAACAATGTATTTAATTTTTTCACCGCTAATTTAGGCGTTATCAAACGTTGCATCTATCGAGGGCTCGAACTAGTGATAGCAAATTGCTATGTACAGCGATACGAAGAGTCAACCCCTGCGCCGTCTCCCACCTAAAGATGTCTGAAGGACGTACTTTGATAACACGGCGCAAAAGATCTAAAAGCAGGTTTCTCGACCATTTCACGAGAATTGAGTCTTTGGGCTCCTCTTCCTTATATACTCTCCTGATGTTAGCATGTGATAAGGTTTGTCTGTCTCCTGACATCGCCACTCTAACCGGACATCGATATTAACATATAACATGGTTTGCCTGTCTCTTGACATTGATAACATGACCGGGCTTAGATTATAGAATGTGATAAGGTTGACCTATCCTATCATCTTCACTAGCAACCCCTCTAATACGTATTTCCTGTATTTCAATCCGAATCCTGCGACCAGACGCCGCCAGAATGTTCACAATCTATTGTTTTTGAATATGTATTAACCAAGGTGTCCATGGAAAACCTACTGCACGTTCCGCATAAAGTGCCGTTTGAAACCTGTAACAGCATTCGTTAAACTTACCTGGAGGATACGTCTGGATGTTGAAAAATTTCGCCGTGAAATTAGCGAATGCAGCGCGGACAAGTATTCCGCGGAGCCGACACTCCGGTAGCAGCACGCATTAACCCTTAGCACTCCAGGTATCAGTTAGATCTGTTTAATTGGTGCATAAATTCACAGCCCGTCAAATGTAAACAACACTCGGCACGGCTAGGTTCCGCTTTGGTGACATCCGTCCTACAGGGGAGGCCAAAATCTATACTTGGTGCATCGTCTAATCAACTCGCCTTCTGAATTACATGTTACCCTTGGGGCAAAGCCATATGCATCCGCTTTCCATGCAGACCGGCTAGATGGGTCGCCGTTCCCCGAAAAGTAACGAAACACAAACCCCCAGAAGACATTGTTATTTTATTATACAATCCCTTTAATTTAAAACTACGATTTAATTGGTACTAGTAGCTAGCTACAATATATTTACGGTAATTATTTGGTGTTTTCCTGAGTATATAGATTTGAGTTGTGTGCACACATTTCTCTGATTTGAGTTACTCCGAAGTAGAAAATTTAATAAACGTTTATGCCCTTCCGAAAATAATGAAGGTCGTAAATGACCAGAATTAATTACCAGGACTAAAGTTAAATTCAGGAGGGTGAAACGTTACAATATAACCATTATTTGCTATAGTATCCATTACGAGGGAGTACTGAGGCCTTTGTGTGGTTGTTATTGTTTCTATGTCACTATTTGTTGTAAGTAACAGTTCTGAAGTATAGGCCTATCGTGAGATTTATTAGCGTAAAGGGCACAGATGAGAATGCGGACTTTTGTACATCGTTATCTCAACGAGATATAAATATAAGAAATACACATCAACACTCACGTTTAGCAGTTGTATAATAGATAGCTAGTTTCTGAACTGCATCTTACAGTAGTACATACTTTTATTTTTTCAAGTGTTGATTATCAAATTTTAGTATATTTCTATTACCAGGCCCATTGCAAATAGTTGCCGCTTCTAGAAGGTCATTCGCCATCCCCAATGTTTAATCAAAATTAGCAAATTATAATTTCTCTATTTTTGTATGCCAGCCCTTAGTTAATCTAACTATCTTAAATATTGACCATAGAAGTCAACATTTTATGCAATTCCGAACGATTGTGTGTCTGGCAAAACGATTAAAACGCATTAATACATATGCGTTAGTCATACTGCTCCATCTGATATGAATTTTGGAAATTTGTGTTTATATGAGTCTTCTTGTAGATTATTTATTTCTATTGTTATGCACTAAGAATTTAAAATAATAATTTTTTACATTTTTAGTGTGCCGGTGAATCAACGTTATGTTTTTACAGCTTCCTTTGCCGTGTTTTTTATACTAAGGAACGTCCGTCCATTTCGTCTGCTTGCTTGCAGTGCACTCTGAATTTCAACAATAAAAGCAAACATAATCCCATATTGAAGCTTTTTCCATCAATAAAACTTTCACAATGATTCCGGGCAAATATTTGTCGAGGCAGAAACGTTAACTCTACGCGTTACAAAAAGAACAAAAACAGTTCAACAAATATTCAACAAATACCTGTGAGCCAATGCCTAATCTTCGTGACTTGCATTTTTAAGTCGAGCGCGTTCCTTGTAGCGACCCAGCGGAGATTCAATGGGCGTGAATGGTATTGTACTAACAAGGGAGTTTTTTGTGAAATCATTCTAGACGGTTTTGCATCTTTTTGTCGGGTCATTCATGCAATGCGCAACTGGCGATTTGGCACCAAGGCTTTCCGAGAGCTCTTGGGCCCCATAAATGGGGGCAAATTTCGGTCCAAAATGGAACGCGAGAGCAGCAGTCATCTTAATCAACATCTCTTCCTTTTACGACTTCGAGGGCTTTTCAGCTGCAATGGCAAAGTCTTCTTCAGAAGCCCTCGGCCGTAAGTAGCTTCCTTGTCTCGAGCTGTAGCCGCGTTATTACTCTGTATTTCATTTTTGCTCGCAGCACAATAGCCCATACATCAGCTAAATGTTCATCGTATTACAGTGACCCGCGAATATGCACTTAAGTTTATTAGGGGAGCACCAATGCCGACAATTAAGGAGCCTGGTTTGGCGCTAAATGGAAACCATATATCAATCATGCGAAAATGTAAAACGTCCGGCTGAAGCAAATTAAATCGAGGCCCCCAGATATTTCTCCATATTTTAAGGCTTGCATGTTGTTCCAAATCGTTGACTTTGTAACTAAATCTAGGCCATCTAGCGATTTCTTAAAATTGCCGTAAATGGTTTTTTTAACAATCTTAGACGAAAATTGTTTTTCATTAGATTGCTTGAAAGCAGTAAAATCATAAGTGACCATATTCTCTTATGCCATTCTTGTAAGCAGCTGTTCGTATATGATTTATGAGATACCAGGTAAATAGTGCAACAACATAGCTTTATCTATTTTACATAAATATAATAAAGTACATAGTTATGTGTTATTAAAGTTTCTGTTAATAGTACTGCATTACTATGAATAATTATTTTTCAAACACTTTAGCTCAATCGTTAATAATTATAACATGAATATCCATCTCAGGTGGACATGTTTAGTTCAATCCACTTTAATGACATGTCATGTTCAAATTCAAAATCTAGTCGGTATCTTCCTTTCATCTAAACAAAATTATGACAGTTCATGGCAAGGTCGACCTCAAACATGGAATATATGCCTCTGATGTACTTTTCAGACTTCCTTATGGTAATAAATATCTTTCATCCAGTAAACCTCTATTGAAGTTTATTGATATTTGCCTGCCACATACTTCAACACCGCCAGTTCGTATTATTCCAAGCTATTCACATGTTCACCTGCTAGGTTAATTTCTATTTGTAACGCCGCTTGTGAATGTTAGTTAGTTCTCGTCTTCTGTTTGGGCTAAGCCGGCTCTGCTTATCTAGTTTTCTAGATTTCTAGTCATGGGCGGAAGCGGTTCCACCCCACGCGAGGGAAAATGCATCGTGCCAATTGCAAATTTCACCTTCCGATCAGAATTCGAGTTTAGGTGTCGGTGTCAGCACGTCGCGCGGGGCGACGGGCGTGGTATGCCGCGGTTGTGACTGTATTTGACAAAGCCGTTACTTTACGGTGTTTGGAAATTATTCCGAATGGGACGATTGAGTCCCAAACTTTGGAGTGGACAGGTTCTCTGTGGTTGTGGCGTGGCCGAGTCAGTTATGTAAATAGCGGGAGCCCCCCTTGTCGCCAACTCCTGCTTCAACGATAGCTAAAACGTTAAAACCCTGGTGGCTCCAAAATAAATTACAAATAACGAGTAGTGAATTTCGTAGCAAGTATCGTCAATCAAGTTCTCATTCGAATTTTATTTTGTGGATACAGCAGGTATTCGCCTCTCCATATCCGATCTTCGAGAGAAGTTGGTGTCAACCCCTCCCCCCTTGTAGTAATGATGTCTTTGTCAACGGTATCCCTCCTATCATTGAAATGTGTGAACAATACCGCACGCAGAAAGGTTAGTTCTTCCAGTTAAACCAGGACGTTCTGCATTCAGCACAGGCAGAATTATCTGTAATTGCTTGGTTTTATATGTGGGAAACGAAGTGGGCCCACTTCAAATTAACTTTCATTGGCGCTTGGTGCTCTATTTTATTACAAAATTAATTAGCGCCTCAAAGGTATTGCTTTTGCTTGTCGTTTTAATAATTAAGTACTCCGGCATTGGCTGGATACAAGTATAATTAAATAATGTGTTTCTACGGTGACGTCTTTTAGAATTCAGGGCTAATTTTAATGTGTACATGCAACTTGGTTTTTGCTTTACTCAATAGATAACTTGTAAAGGTACCTTCTGTTTTCCTGTGTATTTGATAGTATTTTTCATAACAGGGCTGGTAGAAGACGTATTGACAATCAACAAAGGCTGTCGGCTAAGGGCAAGATGCACGCATCATCCACAAGAAGTGGCGCTCTAGGCATATAACAACTTGTATTAATTAGTTATTCCCCTATTCCCCGTACTGTCACACCCCCTTGACTCGACTGTACCTAGCCGTGCTGTTATAGCATACCCTTTTACAAATCGCTAGGGTTGCGTAGCCTTTCTAGTAATTACAACATCCTATTTAACACTGCTGCAGGGGAATTGAACTTTTTCATTTCGAGCAAGCGACACTCTAGCTTCCCTGCGACGTCGCGGTGTCGTTTTGGTTTCAAGTAACGTTTTATGTTGTAATAAACTCTTTGCATATTTACTCACGCACCACCATACAGTTCTCTCTTTCTCGCCAGTTGAAATTCTATAGTTTTATTCCAATATGTTGATTTTCTGCATCCATGCTAATGTTCCACCAAGAAGCTCTTTCTCTTCCTTTGTAATTACTTAGTTCTGTCAATTCTGTTTTCAAATAGCTTCCTATATTTAACATTATTGCATCATTTACATTTTTAATTGGTCAGCGTCTCTTCTACTTTTAAATTGCACTTTATTGGTAAATTCTTATTGGAAACTTGTTTCTAATTAATTACATTATTACACGTTTTCCATATTGCATTTTCGAAATTAGTTGTTATTTGAATTATTCTTTCATCTCCTAGTATTATTTCTTGTTATATTTATCTTACACGGTTACTTCTTTGATATATGAACATATTATTACATTATATACATTTCAACAGTATAACGTTGATCATAATATAACGATGTTTTCTATAGAACCAAATATAACTAATGTCCCATTTTAGTCCTTTGACTGACATAGTAATATTGTTTAATATAACAGTTTCAAAAAATAGTAATGATTTTTTTTATTCGTTTAACTAAATTCCATAATCATTAAATAGGCATGAACGGAAATTAACGTGTTATTAAATTTAATCCTGAGTATATATAATATAGTGGGCAGAATTACATTTTATTGAAACTGATATAAATTTCAAAAGTCATTGTGTACATACTTTGGACAAAGGATATAGATAACGAGCTTGCAATATTTCACCAGTATGTTTAAAGTAACCAATACACTAATGCTACTAATAGCATTACGTACTTAATGTAAGACCAAATAAACGAATCAGGATGTTGAAAATCGACTGACTGCAACTAACACTAAAAAGAGACTATTTTAACCTTACTTACCTCGCACTTCTTTCGTAATTGCAGCCCTTGATGAACTTTAATCTTATCCACATTCTTTGTTTTCCATGTTTCAGGATCTTTCACCAACTCTCCACTCATAATAAGGATTTGAGGCTCCTCTGTATGTTGTCAAACCATATTTCTAGTGGTCTTTTTGCTTTGAGGTTTTCTTCTTGAGACTGTTTTTAAATGCTTATTATTCTTCATGCGATAAATGTGTCCTAACCATCTTAGGCGTTACGATTTTATTAACAACCAGCAGCAAAAACGAACTGGGAAAGAATGACGCGGAGCAGACTCATGACTGGTCAAGTAAAATTGACGTTGAAAGCAATAATTACAAAAAGGCCGGAATGCATCATTAATAACGATCATTATAGGGACGCGGGTGACGAAAATCATAAGTAAGAACATAAAAGGTATAAGCACCTCAACTAGATAATGGGGTTGGAAATAGGGCCCAGCGTTCTATTCAGTAAAGAACTGAGTCAAGATTTAAAAAAATGCTGGTACAAGTTTTAATAATAGAAAACAGTAGGTTTTTAATTCTAATAAAGCGTTGTGTAATCTTTATTATAAGCGC
This sequence comes from Agriotes lineatus, assembly GCA_940337035.1. Classification (NCBI taxonomy): domain Eukaryota; kingdom Metazoa; phylum Arthropoda; class Insecta; order Coleoptera; family Elateridae; genus Agriotes; species Agriotes lineatus. The sequence goes on along the minus strand of CALNHX010003736.1, from coordinate 79,202 downwards.
CGATGCCGGCCGTCCAGGCGTAAGCAGGCGCGCGCACACGCTGCATGAACGGCTTGCATGCTAGCAAGTGGCGCGCGCGCACGAATGGCGAGACCGCATTTGTATTGTTAACGCTGGCAGGGCCGGATGTAGGCTGGCTGCCGCCTTGAGCAAGCATTTTTATTGTCAACCGTTTCTTTACCCTGGCCGGGCCAGACGTAGGCTGGCCACGAGTTCTAGTCTACAATATATTTGCAAAACCATGTTAGGTGATACCAAGAAATTAAGAAAAGAAGCTGCACTTCTGACGCATAATAACATCTACAAGTAACACCAATAATGTAACAATAAGTAAGGATAAAGACTGAATAATGAACAAGGTAATATAATTAGTTCAAAACATGCAGGGATACAAGCTAAGTTACCAAAACGTCACTATTATCTGTTACGCTAGTGATGCGGTACTACTATCCAACAAGGACATCGACTTACAATGACCCCTGCAGGGATTTGACGTCACTATAAAAAATGTGAAATAGAAATATCATAGGCAAGACACATATCAGATCCAAATTAAACAAGCTAAGACCTTTAAAATACGTACCTGGGTGTAGATAAACCCAGTGACGGAAATTTGATTGGAAAAGTGAACAAACACGCCGCGAAAACCATCCAAAGGGTAAGATGACTTCTCTTCTTCTTCTTCATCTAACGTTTAACCAGTGGTCTGTGTAATTCCTGAAAGTTATGGTTCTCTGAGCCCTCTTAGCTCATAAACCGGGTGGGTGGCTAGAGGTTACGGTCGAAATACAGGAAGAGTTCCCTTGTTAGGGGTTAATGGCTACCACAGGTGTTAGCGTGGTAGCCGGAGAGCGTACGATTTTTTAAATTCTTCTACAGTCGCAGGAAATCCAACCCAGACCGGTCGCCTGAGAGTCGAGCGTTTTCTCTCTGAGCTATCCCCTCACCAGCAGGACGACTGAACGAGATATATTGGAGCAACATAGAATAAAGTAAAGTGCAGCTATATAAAGCTATAATTTGGCTAGTGCTTATTACAAAAGGGAAGATAAGAACAGTGGAAATGTAAATGTCAAGATCACGTTAGGACCTACACTTAGAGATAGACAAACCAGCAAAACAATAAGAGAAAGATCCGGCGTAAAAGATATAGTTAAACGGACGAGAACCTGAAGAAAAAATTGGAAAGATCATATCAAACGCATAGATGAGGGTTGACTGAAATTGAACTCTCTAGGGGATTTAGACGACCAGGACGGCCTTCCAATATGTGGTTGCAGAGCTGGATATCGACATCCGCGGAAGAACCGTAAAGGCCTCGGCAAACAGGACATTTCTAGCCAAAAAGAAGGAGAAGGAGAAGAAAAAGAAGAAGAAAATATATAAAATTATTCAAATAATTTAGGCGTAAGCAATTTTCAAACTTGTTTCAGCATGTCTTGAATTTGAAGAAATATTTCTGCTGGCCATTTAATAATTTTTTAGTTGTGAATAAATATGGAGAGGGAATTAATAATAGCTCGGACGCAAAGATTTACTACCAGACAAGTACTGACGTCAATGGGGAAAAATGTGACTGAAAAGCTATCAAAAATCAATACTATCAATACTAACACGTGATATGAGGTGGAAAATAAATAAAAAAGGTAGCAGTGTTGATCGAAGAAAGACATCTTAGTTTGAAGCAGAGGTTTAATTGTAGCTGTGTAAAACTTTTTAAATCGGACAACAAAATTAAACTAGCAATAATAATAGCCATTTGATAGAAGACGGTCGTATTTATACTCCAAATTTTCTATCCTTACCATTATACTTTTAGATAACAAAAGAACAAGTCACTCACCGTTTCAACCACGCCAGAGGTGAAACGCTTCTGGTAAGGTTGAAACGTTGACTTACCGTGCCCTTTTATCTCTTCCGTTGCAAAAGAGTTTAGTCTATGGAGAGGTTTACATGCTGTGTTATAGCGTCCTTTTGTTTTACTCATGATGCCCCCTGTGAAACTGGGCGAAACTATGAATTCTTCTATCTCAATAATGACATTGTCCAATCCCAGAAGTCGTTTGTTATAATGGGGGATCATTACCAATAAGTCCTACAGCTTTATTTTGGTTCCGAACGTTACATTTACGTGAGCTACGTCCATATGTAACGACTCTAGTGCAGTATATGCATCAATACGTGCTTAGATTACGACATCAATTTGGAATCAAAGGTGTCCTAACTTCGAAGTTTGCCTGTGACTTGTGAAGGGTAGTTTCCTGGATTTGGATTAGTCTACCTTAGTTGTTAATATTACTTTTATCGATGCAAATATTTTGCAATTACATCAGTATGCCTCATTTTTTTAAAATCTTATAACTGCTCTAAATTTTTATAATTTAGAAAAACCATCGTAATTTTTCCTCAGAAAATATTATTACCAAACACAAAGCTTAACACAAGGCATTGAGTTGTTAGTTAGGTGCGGGTCAATCAGGCGCCCGAGAAAAAGTGTCGGAGTGATTGATAGTCTCGATCAAAAGCAGCTCTGATTTATCAGGCTCTTATTAAATTAGCTTAATTAGGTGTCTTGTAATGGAATTAATTACGGTCTGTTGCGTGTATCATTAACAGTTTGCTGTAGGTGTAGACACTAACTGCTTTTACACTTCGGAACATAGAAAACAACCACTAAGGTGCCGTATTTGATTAATGATAAATAGAACTCGGTGCACTGGAATAAATTTATGGCTACTGAATCTGAATGAGCGAGATTAGTTCTGAATGGGTGCTTTTTCTCGGAGAATCCCGGTGACGGTAGCTTAGGTGCGGCCAGTCTTCATGTCGAGCGTGTCGTACGGCAATTAGATCACATCTCGGGCTTGTAAGATGAATACGAGCGTCGCCCACGTGGACTTGTTTGTCTAGCGCTTTCAGTAGAGACAGATAAGCTTAAAGCTGTGCCACCACAATACGTGATCCTAGTTAACTGACAGATCTGGCAAGGTTTCACGCTTGCCGAATCACTACCGGAATCGATTCTAACAAAATAACGCCGCACCGTCATTCAGGCAAACTGTCGTAAATATTCAACGTTTTCTTCTTCTACACGCCATATCCAGCATCGGATGTTGACCTGATGATCGAAGCGACATTTTTGTTAATGCTTGATGTTGTACGTCTTGTACACCGCATGTTCTTGGGAAAAGTGTTCCATGACGGTGGTTTCCCGTTGCGTTCATCATAGTAAAAACAGTATATATAGTAAAAACTTTTACTTCTTCCTCTTTGCTCCCCAAAATGAATTTGATAAGAAAGTTTTAACATGTTACCGATATAAGAGGGTAACGTAAACCAAAAATGTTTATTGAAAATTATGTTTACTGTTGGAACTATAAATCTGAAAATGTATTTGTTTGCATATTCATATGTCGTGCGACCCTTACACCTCAAGTTTTTTTTTTAATCTTGCACAAAATGTATAATACGAAATATGCAATAAATTGCTTTGTAGACTACTCCAAAGTTTTCAGCACTGTACAATAGAATGCCTTAGGAGAAATCTTATTGAAAATGGAAGCCCAAAATCATCTGGTTTGGTTATTTAAATATGGAGAGATAAAAAAACTGATCCTCAGCGAGCTGTAAAAATGCAAACGTCTGAATAATATGTTGGTGGCACTGTAAGTCTATGTCAAATTCGAGGTTAGCAAGTTAGGTTTTGACACAGGCTGACGCAAAACCTAACCTAATAACCTCGAATTTGACATAGACTTACAGTGCCACCAACATATTATTCATACGTTTGAATTTCCACAGCCCGCTGAGGAACAGTTTTTTTGCATCTCTCAATGCTTATATAAAGATAATAGAGCCACAGTTCGAGTGAACAGGAAATACTCTAAAGATTTCAACCTTAAAGCAGGAGTTCGCCAAGGGTTTATCATTTCACCAATACTGTTCAATGTATATAACGTACACATAATGCGAGAGGTAATTGATGAATGGCAATGCGGTGTGCCAATAGGAGGCTCGAAAATAAACAACTTTCGTTACGCTGACGACACCGTGGTGCTGTTGGTCTCGAAAGAAGATCATGAGCAAACCTAAAACTACCAGCGAGAAGTACGGACTCAAGCTGAATCAGGATAAAACAAACGTCATGATAATTGACAGAGCTAGAAACAATCAACATGAAGTCATAAACATCGCAGGATCGGAGAGAGTAAGCCAGTTCAACTAGCTGGGCTCGACAATAACGAACTGTGGGGAATTCGAAGAAGAAATCCGAGGACGCCTTGCTATATCAAGGATCGCAACACTCAAATTAAAGTAAATGGAAAAAGACAGCAATATTACAAAAAACATCAAACTACGACTCGTTAATACACTAATTTTTCCTAGCGCTACCTATGCGGCCTTTACAAAGGATGCTAAGCGGATCAACGTATTCAAAATGTGAGTATTTTGAAGAGCACTATACAAACATTTCTATCCTAGAGGAGTTTAAAATAGGAACAAGACTTACAACAATAAATAGAAACGCGCTGAGATACTTGGGCCACATTGCAAAAAGTGAAAACATTATGGTAAGGCATGTAGTGGAATGCAATGTTAAGGGCAAAAGATCAAGAGGACAATCACCAACAGAGTGGACTGATGAAATTGAATCAATAGCTGGATATATATTTTCTAAAGTATATCACCAAGCAGAAGATAGAGCAGCATTGACCGAAACAATAACCATGACGTCACCATGTCCTTAAAAACATTATGCATAGATGAGGAGGTTAAGTAACTGAAGTAACCAAAGATAGGTAATGCTGAAGTGGAAGAAGAAGCTAGAGGCGAGAATGCATACTACCAATATGTAAGTATCTACTTATTCTTTACTTCTTTCGCATCCGAATCTATGTGTGTTTTAGCCTCTTCGATAATTTTTCTGTACTGCTATCGAAATGCGGTCACTAGTCTTCAATTCGCGACTATAATTGTTTTTAGATCTTTCAGCAGAAAAAGAAGTAAGATGGGTTTTGGAATTCTGAAACTAATTAGAATTATCTGTGTTAAGAAGAGACCAAGACAAGTGAAGAAAAGCCTAAAAAGACTACAATTAGTAAGTATACCGTTGCTTTTATGGAAAAATAAAGTTTAACCTGTGAAAAAACAAATTTTAAATTTGTAATTATGTCAAAAATGAATTAGGAACTCAAATTTCGTTCAACGAGGGGGGTTGATATATGGAGTGACTGTAACTTGGTCCACAGCCTTACAAATTTGTTTATTTCTACTAAAAGCAGTGCATTTTTCAGATCTGTATACATGCGTTTTATTAACGCTCCTTAAGTTAATTTGTTGCAATGGTAAACGGGTAAATGCTAGAATAAATAATGGATGAAGCTATAATATTCTTGTGTTATTCTTCACTCATGTCAATTTGGGAAACCATTAGCATGGAATCTTTACATGGTTGATTGGAAGTAACAAAATTGGTCGTCAACGGTCAGACCATTCATATAAATTAAAAATCTGGTGTGATACACTCACACAACTTCCTTTTACAGTGATCTTATAATTAGTCAAAAATTTCATTTTTAATTTTTAACCATTTGTTAAAAATTTTCAAAAATTACAAATTCTACAAAAACGGTACAAAATCGAGTGTTAGTTGAAGAGACAAATTTTCTCTAGAATTTTAAGGTGAATTCAAAAATGTAATAATATACCGGGTGTTTTATTTAAAATAGGAGTTAATAAAAAAAATAGAAAAAAAACAAAAGAAACCCACTTTAGAAGTATTCAACTGGAAAATCACCTATCTCACATCAATACACATTAAAAATGTAAGAAAAATGTAAAGTTTAAAAAAAATCTTTAGAGCCGTTTTTGAAAAAATCGAAAAAAACTGAAAAATCACAAGAGTAAACACCTACTTCCGGTTATGCGATTTTCTTCAAAAACTTGCTGTCTCATCCACATAGTACACAAAACTTATAAATGAAGTTTCAACGCCATACCTCTTTTCGTTTTTGAGATATTCTGTTCACAGACAGACACACAGACAGACACACACACAGACAGACAGACAGTCCAATGAAAAAAAATATGTTTTTTGGGTTCAGGAGACTCTAAAACGTGAAGATCCGTTGAAAACTCAATTTCGAATTTTTGGGGTGAATCCAATACTTCCTTTATAGTAAAAGGAAGTAAAAAACTAGACCTAAATCCTTTTTGAAAGCAATATTAGCAAAGTTTTCTTTGGATAACAAGTGAGGTTAGTTCCACTACAAGTTATTACAACTGTCGGTCACGAACTACTTTTCCGGCAAATAAGACAGACCAGAAAGACAATTTCATTAAATTAGTTTATTGAGCCATAATTCAAAGAGTGATCTCAGCTGAATAAGAGTTTTCATGTCTATGATTCCATTAATGGAGCTACTAGTAAATAAAAATGCAATTTAAATACTACATATTCCATTACAACTTGGAAATGAAAGATTACGTCACTTGGACGTTTACTCGTAAAGATATAGGTTTTGATATGAGAAAAACAATTTTAACAGTAAACAATTTTAACTAATAAACTAGAATTTAATTTATATTCAAATCCATATCAATAGTTAACTGTTGTACTACCTGGGTATTACTGATTTAGTATGTCTGCACTTTCAAAAAGTACTTCTCTTAATAGAGACAGCACATTAAAACAGTAAGCAATGGGCAAAGAATTCATAAGAAACGTAGAAAACAATTTGAAAATGAAGGCAAGCTTATCATTTGTTTCTACACGTTTCAAAAAGCAGTATTTTATCAACTACTGTATCCACATATGCATAAAGAGCTTATTAAAAGACCAATATAAAAAACCCATGCCAAATACTTCCTCCAATAAAGCCAGTGTCCTGATAGTAAATACAAAATGCCTTATTAATATATATGTAAATTTCTTTTTACTTCCCCTCGTCTAAAAACCGAAGGCAGTATTGTAATCACGAAAAATGTACCTTCCGAGATTTCGCAGATCTGCACCTTGCAGAGTCCCTAGATGACTAAAAACAGACCTTTTCAATTCCGGTTGTCTGTCTGTCAGTCTGACTTTTGGCAGTAAAACTTAAAAACAATTTGTTGGAGGAAGACAAGATTTTGCATGCAGATTATATGTTTACCTGGCATGAAACCGAGAAAATTTCGGACATATACAGGGTGAGCGCCTTAAAAAATGAAACTTTGTTTATTTTTTCGTTAACCGAGAAATAGATAAAAGTAGTAATTTGAACATAGGTCCCAATAGATATAGGGTAATGTCGTAAAAGAGTCAAAAAGATTGAACACCAAGTTCGTTCTTTTAATAGAGCCGCGCATCGCAAAGCCGAGATAGGTCCTCGATGAGCCTGTGGATCATGTGTCCGGATTTAAATTCGCGTTCCCATGCGCAGTAGTTCGAATCCCATCGCTGGTAGTTGTTTTAATTTGAAATTAATTTAGTTCGCATTGCCAGTTATTGTTACTAACGTGAAGATATTTTTACCCATGTTTTACTTTCATTTTTAAAATTGTTTATTGTCACAACGTCCACTTGCGAGGAAAGTTCTGAGTAAAGACCTTTACCGATTTTTTAAAAAATACGTCACTAATCTAAAGACATCGCGTTAGGAAATGCATATCCTATTTCGTAGCGCAGGCTGTAACATATCGGTGATGAAAACTTGTATTACATTGTCAAAAAAACTAGAGAAAACAACAGGAATAAATCTCTTAATTCATATGTATGCCAGCCCTTATGATGCTTATCTAAACTCAGAGGATTATTTTATTCATATAATTGGCCATAAAATATATATAGCAATTGCACTATTGCGTGGGGTAATTTTAATTACCAATATCTAAGTGTTTCAAGGAAACAAGTAGTGCACGCGTTACTGGCTTCGGAGCTAATTGACAGCTACTACTGCCTATTATTTTCTTTAACTAGGAAGGCCCCTGACGTACTGTTCTTATATATTGCTGCTTCGACGAAATACTGCGAATCTATTTAATCATAAATTTTATGCAAATAACGAAACTAAAGCTAACATTTTTAAACAAATCCTGTTGCAAATTATTCAAGTTGTGGTATGTAACGTCTTTGACATACTGCATTTTTTGTCCATTTCATTCCAAATGATTCATTGATTTTTGATGTGTTTTGATCGCCTCATATTGTATTTATATTTCTTAATTAATTGTTTAAAGTTATTGTGCAGAGGCGAACATAAAAATGTTATAATTTAAAATTCTGAATGTACTCCACCATTTATACAAATCTATTTAGTATTCTTTCCTATCATAAAATTTATTCAGTCTTGTATGGTTTGTATATAATTATTCCAAATAAAATTCTTTTGTTTAAACTCATTTTACTTTAACTAAAATCCGATTAATATGCTTCTTGGTTAGTATAAAAATTAATGATTCAGTTACTAGCTGAACATACTCGTAATAAGACGGGATGGAAATTGACCATCCTCTACTGTTTCAACGTTTTAACAAAAACAACATGTATTACGTAATATAATGATATTGCATACTACACTATAATTCTTATTACAAGCAGACTACACCTTCAGAAAGAAAATAACGTTGAATGCCGGCTATTGACGTTAATGGCCTATTCGGATGGATATTAACGTTATTGGTCGAAGATATCTTCAATTACCTCGTGAAATGGTCAATGCTGGCATAAACCACATATAGAATTATCTACTAAAACACGAAAGCATTTCTGACGTCACGAACTTGTGACGTGGGCTATACCAGATGTTGTAATGGCAGTGTGTTAGTTGGTTTAACGTTGTAGTTCCTCGTTTGGTGGTAATTATTGAATGAAATTGAGTTGTGTTTGGATAGTCACTTTTGCGTTAGTGAATGCTTTGTGCTTTGCTGTAAGTGATATTAGTTGCAATTTTGGACAAATAACCAAGTAGCTACTACTGGGCCTATACTATACTGGGCCTATAAGGTAATCTTTGGACTAGCGTACCAAAATCTGGCAAAATTGCTTCGCCAACCTTTAACGAAAAATTACTAGTTTTGGTCACAACATGGACAATGTGACAGTAGACTGTCCATGGCAACCTAAATCATGTTATTTGAAGAAATCTTTGCTATTTACATATATAGTAGTGCACCAATTTACCGTAATACTCTATTTGAAAACAATTCCCAATGGGTAGGTAAAAACCGAATGGTAATCCACTCTTTTGATCTAAATAAGCTTAAATTTGGTTATTCACAAAGAAAACAGTGATTATCTGTGCTTCCCTTTTCGGAGCTTTAGAAAATTAGGAAGAGATGCAGAATTTGAACAAGTAAACAGAAAATGGATGACTAATAAGCTGGTATTCCACTTAAGGTTGATCATATTTCTACTATTTGTATGGAAATTCTATTTTAGCATAAATCTTTGTCTGCCGTTAAGAAAAACCAAGTTTGCATTCAACTTCAAAATAAAATGAAAGTATAGACAAAATAATAAACTTGCACAACAGTGTTGTATTTTTCTCTTTTTTGAGGCTGTTCCATTCGATGCAAATTTGAACACGCTATTATATTGTTAAGATAAGGCTCCACGTTAGGTTGCCTATATTATGTTCTGTTTATCGTTGATTTTTAAATAATTTACTTTCCCTTTTTATTTATTTGGATTTCAAAATTATTTTCTGCTAACCCCAGTAGATACACTTGACTGAAAATCAAAGCGGATTCCTTTTATCTGGATTGCTTATATTCTGAAATTTGATGTTCCTATTTTAATTATTACAATTCAAAAACTTCTGTCAAATGATACGTCAAACTAGTTTTGAAAATTCAATTAGAAATACTTCATCGTTACGTTTCTCATACGACAATCTCAAATAGTAATAACTTCCTTAATTAAAATTAATTCACTTTAATCTATATTTTCTTTCAGTTCTTATTTAATACCTTGATTCTTTTACCTTTTATTGAACTTAACACTCTCCTCTGCTAAAACCAATTCGTCCAACTCTGCAACTGGCCACACCACAACTGCTCCTCTCAAAGCCACGGTGAAGGCCTCAACCGACAACCAACTGCCAAAATGTCCAGAATTAGGATACAAATCAACACAGGAACCTAGTTTGCCACAGGAATCAGCATATACAGCTTCACCACAGTACAGATCCAAATAGAGTTACAAAATTCTGTTACATGATTTTCGTTTCAAACATTTTCTATTATCAATAAATAACATCTCCTTAGCGATCTAGCTTATTTTTCAGTCCAACACACTATTAAAGCGTAATTATTTGATTAATACCTACTATGTTCAATAGTATATTTCGACAAAGTATTTTTCATCAATTTCCAATTTTATTCCAGATATTAAATTAAGCTAGAATCTTACTGTTTCTCAATTAATTAAATTAAGCTAGAATCTTACTGTTTCTCAATTAATTAAATTATAAATTCTATTTTCTTTCTTTTCTAAATGCGTCTTAATAATTTTAATATCAAATTCACATCTAAATTCATCTTTAGGATTTGTAATTACTGTATTATTTTAATCTTATTAATCTGATTTGTAGACCCCTGTACCAATATCATAACAATACAGAGCAAGTGATGAAGCGAAATTTGAGTTGGATCGCGGTGCGCAACACTTCAAAGGCTCTTTGTAACTGATGTGAACTGCCTTACCAAAATAGCTTTTTAACATCAAAACCTCCGTGACATTTCAACTGGTATAATAATTTCGTTATCGGTGCATGGCGCGCTTTGGTACCGTTTGAAACAGTTTTTCCAAATGATATGATTCTGGACGCGCATACTAAAATTCAGTTATAGTTTTGCTATGAAACATTGTTTTCCATTAAAAAAAAGCGAATGGGTACTACTAAGGGTTCAGTTCACGACTGGTAACCGCCTTATCACAGAAAGTCCTTATTTATATTGTAAACATTTTGCCACTACCCAATTTAACCGAGAGCACGCGTACGTAAAAACCTGCCTGTGCTGACGTCACACTGCAGCGCCGAGGCTTCGCCTCTATTCCGGATATTATAGTTATTCCCCGGGTAGATGCCATCGTCTATGTCAGGGAACGTCTGTATCTACAGATTTTAGTTTGTTTTTGATGAGCGTATATCTAGTTTATGCTTTGTGGAGTTAGTGCCGAATGTAAAAAAAAATATTCTTTTATCGTGCCAGAATAGTGTTGATGAATAGGTAAATCAATATGTTCATTTTTAGATTTCAATATTGTCCAGTAAGAAATGCACGCTTGATTTCACATGGGAATAGTTAAAAAGGTTGTTTTTTGTAATTGGTAATTGGTACTAAAGGCCGAAGGTTAACGTAAATTACTATTAGTATAGGTCAATAACAACAACACTCGGCCATTGACGAGAATGACCTATTCTCGCTCTTTAATGTGCCATTAAACTATCCCTGTTTTTTTGTGTTCAATCGTTCTGCCACAGCGTTCAGCCATAGAGCATAGTACATGTGGATACATGGTCGTGATTAACCAGCAAAGCCCCGGTCTCGGCGACTACCAGCCTTGACAACCACCGGCCCATCGGGGTAGCGCCTGAACGTCCAGCCCCCAGTCCGGCTCTGCCTATTTCATCCAAATGCTTTTTGTTTAACCAGTATTCTGCTTCAGAATTTTGCTTCTCAGAGAAAAAGCTAATAATGACTTATTAATAAAAATCAAACAAACTGAAAATTTAAATAAAAATAAATCCTTATTAATTACTAATGCAGATAACACACATAAAACAGTAATAATAAAAATACAACCAAAAAATATTAAACCTTTTACATTATACAGAAACTTACACTTTAGAAACCAAAGATTCGGCTAATATAATACAAAACCTAAATAATAAAATATTACAAAATTGGCTTAATAACAAATATACTTGCTCCAAAAATTTATGGACTGCCAAAATTACATAAACAAAATATACCGCTAAGACGAATAGTAGCTCCTTATATGAGTTCTCTTTATAAATTATCAAGATATTTATCAAATATATTAATACAAATAGCACAAGAAAGTAAATATAGTGAGGACATTTAAACAAAAAAATAGACCAATCCAAATTACTTAAAAATCAATTAATTTAGCCATTAAAACTATAACAAAATAATGGAACAAAATTTAAAAGCTGACAAACATTCCAAAAAAATAATTTGTAAAAGCTGTACAAAATATCCTCAATTCTAATTATTTTCAATACAATAACCAAATTTACAAATAAACAGTCGGAGCAGCTATGGGCCAACCACTTTTTAGTACACTTGCGGACCTAGTAATGCAAAAAATGGAATAAAAAATACTAAGAAATAAAAATGAAATATCATTTTATCAAAGGTTTGTAGACGATATAATAATAAGTGCCGACAAATCAAGTATAAACTTTTTTAAAATATTCACACCAGATTGTAATTCACAATAGAAAATGAAAACAGTAAAAATTCAATAAACTTTTTAGACATGACACTAACCAGAAAACCAGATGCAAAAATAGAAACGAATTGGTTCAGAAAAGAAATAAGAACAGACCGTTACATAAATTACAATTCTCTCACTACATTAAAATACAAAAAAGCCTAGTAAATGGCCTAATAGACATAGCGATTATACTAACACAAACAAAAATTACAAAGATAATTTAAAACAAATTAAAAAGTACAAAAAATAGCTACCCATTACATTTTATAAATAAAAATATAAGAAGAATACAAACATTAAAAAAGAAACAATGATAATTCCATTAACCTACAACCTACCTTTATTGGAAAAGAATTTAAAAATAGTAAAAAAAATGGTGAACAAAATATAATAACTTTACTACAAATTCATAAATTATCCAAATTATTAGAAAAAGAATTTAGCATTTAGTAAAGTGAAAGATACTACGCAAATTGAAAATAAAACTAATTGAATATATCAATTAAATTGTAATAATTGCGATGCACAATACATAGGCCAAGCAATCCAAAATTTAAAAAAAAGGATAAATCAACACAAAAATTTTATCAAAACAAAAATAACCACTTCTAATAAACCCAATGCAGCTCTATCCGATCACCCAGTAGAAAAATTCCATAATTTCAATTTTAATGCACCAATAGTATTACAAAAAGAAAATAATTTAAGAAAGAGATTAATTTACAAAATGATTCACATTAAAAAGATCCCAAATTCAATAAATTACAAAACGGACATTGATAATTTAAATGTGATTTACCATAACATAATTTAAAAATAATAATCAAAATAAAATAATATTCAAAATATAATAACAATTTTGGTCTTAAATCTGAAATGTACTGTACTCTTAGAAAATGTAATTATTGGAAACAATGAGAATCCCATAAGTTTTCTGCCATGGATCATGCTTATTTGATTTCCGATTTTATCAACTGTTACATGTGCGTAACTAAAATACTTATTATTGAAAAATCATATATAGCCCAGGGTCGATCTGAAGCTTTATATAGAAAACCATGAACAAATTAGAGACAAGCTGAAATTTGGTATGAAGTTTGTATTGGGGTCCTTAAAATACTACCAAACTCCACCGGTAATCCGCCGTGCCTGTTACCCCTAAACAACCCCCGAAAGGGGTGAAAATGGGAATTTTTTTAGTTTTTCGGAAATATCCTAAAAACAAAGCTATAAACAAAAAAATATAAAGCCAAAAAAATTAAAGAGCATAATATTTCCTATAAAATCACAATTAGCAGTTATATTTTCCTTTACCAGTGGCGGAGTTATGATATTTTTAATAACTAGGTATTTTGTAAAAATACTCCCTAGCCATTACTTATTGGATTTTGACATTAAATATACAAAATATTTGATAAACTGTGCCCAACCCTAGAGCATTTTTCAGAATCCGTACTACACTACGTGATTGATGGAGGTTATCAGCAACTTATTTGGATATTTTTTCTTAATACTACAGCTACATTACTTATCATTATGGCCATAGTGTAACTGTAGTATTTGATGGATACCAGCAATTAAGTGCAAAAGCAATAGAACAAAATTGTAGATCCATGGGTAGGAAGACCGCACCAACTGTAGGAATCCTTAATTCATCAGTTGTCAAATTTCCACAAGCAGATTTTTTTTCCACGCAACAAATAAGCAATGTCTTATTAAACAACTTGGAAAGTCGTTGTCGGAAAAGGGAATTAAAATTGTATATTCAGATGGTGATGTGGATACCCTTATAGCAACAACTACAGCACTTAGTGAGACGTGTGAAGGGACCGTGTTTGTAGTAAGTGAAGATACTGATGTAATGGTTCTATTGATCCACTATGCTAAACAAAATTTGTATGATATGTTTTATCGGACTTTTTCCACTGTCTACCTGAAGACGGGAGTAGATCAAAAACTCCCGAAACGTCGTGTGATATACACCCTAGACAGTGGAAAAAGTACGATAAAACATATAATAGCTGCAGCATAAGTTGGGACCTTTAAAAAATGTTCTTCTTGCCATACACACCATTTCCGCATGTGATACTGCATCTGGCCTGTTTAACGAGGGAAAAATTAATTTGGTCAAAACTGTGAAAAAGAAGAAGTTGTTTGTTCTTCTTGAAGAATTTTACAATCCAAATATATCCAAAGACAGATTGAAGACCTTAATTTCGACATTTTTTATTTCCGTATACGTCAAAAATAGAACAAGTACCGACTTGAATAAAGTCAGATAGATTTTCTACCAGCAGTATGCAGCAAAGCAAAGTTTAAATATAGATTTTAATCTGGCTTCACTTCCACCGACCATAAATGCAGCTCAATACCATGCATTTAGAACATTCCATCAGGTAAGTCCAGCCACCTTACATACATATCTTGTTTACATCTATGATTAACTTTTAGGTGCAAGCATGGTTGAATAATAGCTTACCACTCCAGGACTGGGGATGGATTTCTGCTGATCCCGGAATCTCTCCAGTCCAGATGGATCAAGATATAGCATCCAATGAGTCCTTAAAAAACTGTTCATCAGGTGGTTGCAAAAATGCATGCTCCTGTCGTACAATGGGCCTAAAGCGTACCTTGGCATGTGGATAGTGTAACGGTATTACCTGTTTTAATAGGGCAGTTGAGGATTTATAGGCGGATGACGACATCTAAACATGCAGATAAATTATATTGGAGAATAAGTAATAAAAAACATACATTACATTAATTTACTTAATCGTAACCTGTAAGTATTTTAGTTTATTTAAGAAAAAGCAACTGTGCTACTTACTATATAAAAAACTCATATTTTATGTATTATTATAGTTTTAATGTGTTTTGGTGTAAAAGACGTAAAATGTATTAATGTAATGTAAATATTTTGTGCGAATTGTGTATTTTTACAAAATACCCAGTTATTAAAAATATAATAACTCCGCCACTGGTAAAGCAAATTATAGTGCTATACGTGATTTTATAGGAAATTTTATGCTCTTTAATATTTATATCTTCATATTTTTTCGTATATAGCTTTGTTTTTGGGATATTGCCAAAAAACTAAAAAAATCCGATTTTTACCCCATTCAGGGGTTGTTTAGAGGTGACAGGCACGACGGATTACCGGTGGGGTTTGATGGTATTTTAAGGACCTCAGTACAAAATTATATACCAAATTTCAGCTTGTCTCTAATTTGTTCATGGTTTGACTGGATCGAACCTGTCATAATGGTAAGATAACCTAACTTTTAAATAAATACGCTCACAATCCTAACTCAGTATTTTGTTTCAGATATATTGTAATTCCAAAATGTGATCTTGTACAATTTAGCATTGAAGAGGGCTTATATGATGGCCGAATATATATTGTTTATGAAAATTTGAAATAGAAGTTTTAATCAACATCAACGGCTGTTGTAATCCCCCAACAAAAATTTTTAAAACCCTCATGAATATTTGGAATCTCCACTAAATCCCTATAAATTAGGTATTTGGATACCGGTTTCCAGAAGAATCGGACCAAGATTCTTTAACAACACCATTAATGGACAGACGTTTAGAGAACAAATTCTAGAAAACTTCGTTGAACAACTCGATCAAAATAAAAAGAATTATGGTGGGTTCCAACAAGACGGAGTCACTGCTCACAGAACCCAAGAAATTCTAGCTTTTTTGAGACAGATTTTTGGAAACAGAATTGTTAGTCGATTCACTAATCATCCGTTGCCAATCCGTTCTCCGGCTCTCACTCCTTGCGCTTTTTCCATATTTGGCAACTTCACAAGTAGTGTATTTAGAAGACCATTTCAAAATTTAGATGAACTTATTATAAACTAAAAATTATAAACTGTTGTCAATTATTCCCCTCCTATTACTAATATTAATTATTAGTACCGCGTTTCTCTAGTAACCATAACTAAAGTTATAAAGGAAGAAAGTAAATGGAGAGGAATTAACACGGATTCTGCAGTTTAGTCCCCTTTTGCAATTTGAATTAAAACAAATTCTGAAAATTTAATCAGTTATAATATCACAAGGAGCATAAAAAATAATCGATTATTTTACTTCCAGACCAACGAGACGTACAAGTATTCTGCGAAAAATTACCACAGCGCAGCTGGAGTGATTTTTTAAGGAATACGATGTTTGATGATCGAGTGATATTCGTTACGATTATATAATGAATGGAAAATTAATGAAACAAGAAAAAATCCTGGTATTTTCTAATAATATCAAACTTATTAAAATCCCAACAATATGAGTATAACAACGATGTTCAAAATCATGGCTCTAGATTGAATATTTTTAATTGTTGGACCCAGCGAAAAACCAAAACGGTTATATCACGTTGTCAAGCGTATAATCTATACATCGTAACTAAATTTTCTACAGGCTTACTATGTGATGAATTATACCGTGTGTCCCAAAAGTCTGGAGTAAATTCAGTATTTCCTAACATGTACGTTTCCGGCTAAAATCCTCGGACCCGTCGATTTTTATTTTTATTTGAGCATTTTTTGAAATAAAATGCATACATACATGGTGTCCCGTGTATGAGGTATGGCGTTATCGATGTTTTTTTTTAATGGAAACCCCCTTTTTTATTACGGAATCTGAAAGAACGCATCTTTTTACTTACTCTAAGGTAATTTTTGGGTATAGGTCACATTACCAAAAATTAAGAAAAACAAATAAATTTGCAAAATACTAAATTTGATTTTAAGAAATGTGATTTTACGCGTTTATCAATGACAGCAATCAACAAAAAACATATCGGTCGTCTTAGTTACTGTCAGGCAGACAATGGTGCACAATTTGTATATTTAATTTAGTTGATTTAGAAATTACTAAACTTAGTATTTTGCAATTTTTAATTTTTTTCTTAATTTTTTATCATTTGATCTATACTCGTTCTTTCACATTCCGTAATAAAAAAGGGGGTTTCCATTAAAAAAAAACATCGATAACGCCATACCTCATACACGGGACACCCGTATGTATGCATTTTATGTCAAAAAATGCTCAAATAAAAATAAAAATCGGCAGGTCCGAGGATTTTAGCCGGAAACGTACATGTTAGGAAATACTGAATTTATTCCAGACTTTTGGGACACACGGTATAATCTATTTAAAATGTTATTAAAGTCTATAAATACGTCAACCTTTCTTTTCTCTATCTTGTAAAGTTTTCTGAAGTTTAAAAAGAGAATAGAGGAACCATACCTACGAGAATAGCACTACTTATGATGCTTATGTTTGTTTTACACCTAACCTTAAATGCGTATGGAACTGGTTACCATTTGTATGATATATTGTATATAATTATAAAGACCCAGTATATAACATCTTGTTCTATTTCGTTTTTACTCTGTACAAAATGTTCATCAGCTCATAGATTTACTAGCAAAATGTCCTAAACTATAATTTAAAACGGTACTCAAATTACTAATTAATTAATACAAGCAATCCAGTGAGACAAATGTCTCATTTAAAAAAACAAAAAAGACCGTTTTTAAAATAGAACGCGTATTAAATAAAAACTGTACCCAGACCTGGAAGGTGTCAAAGTGGTTGCCTAACCGATCGACGTTTTAAGGCGCAGAGGGTCGCAGCTCCGTTTGGCTGCTGAAACATCCATATATATAATAGACTTGTCCGTCCGTCGGTCCGTCCGGGACGCTGTTTCAGCAGCCAAACCGTAAGAGATAGAGAAAAAAGTTATGAAAGTTATATGTTTGGAATGGTCATGTCAGCTCAGGAACCGAATTTCAGTCACGTGACACTTCCGGTTTTCGATAAATCACAAAAAAGACCGTTTTTCAAATAGAACGCGTATTAAATAAAAATGTTTCAGCAGCCAAACGGAGCTGCGACCCTCTGCGCCTAAAAACGTCGATCGGTTAGGCAACCACTTTGACACCTTCCAGGTCTGGGTACAGTTTTTATTTAATACGCGTTCTATTTGAAAAACGGTCTTTTTTGTTTTTTTAAATGAGACATTTGTCTCACTGGACTGCTAGTTTTTATTTAATACGCGTTCTATTTGAAAAACGGTCTTTTTTGCGATTTCTCGAAAACCGGAAGTGTCACGTGACTGAAATTCGGTTCCTGACCTGACATGACCATTCCAAACATATAACTTTCATAACTTTTTTCTCTATCTCTTACGGTTTGGCTGCTGAAACAGCGTCCCGGACGGACAGACAAGTCTACAGCGTCCCGGACGGACGGACAGACAAGTCTATTAGATAATGATAAAGGATCATAAAATTTGTCAGTAGTTCATTTGTGTATAAACGATGAGTTGTTGAAATTTGTATAAGTACCTAAGTTCTGTGTATTCATATTTTTCATAGAACCTAGTGTAAAGGTAGTTTAGTAGCTCGATATTTTTATGTTTTATCATTATAGTTTATGGAGATAAATTATGTTAATAAAATTTTGAAAATATGTGTTGTATTATTAATGCATGATTTTCACCATTGGAATAATAAACAATCAATAAGTCGTAACATGTTGAATACTTTAGAAACTTTAAAAAAATACAAGACGTTTTGCAACTTATGGATGCATCATCAGTTGTTAAAAATATATAGTTTAAAAATTGGGATTATATTTCTGAAAGGAAAAACACAGATTAGCGAATACATTCACCTCAATAAAACCTGCATACCTACATAACGATATTATATAGTTGAAATTTGACGATGTGTTGAATTAATTAGGACTTTTTAAGTATGAAGTTTTCATTTTAGTTTTTATGTTAGAATTTTTGTATGGTTAAACATGTTGATTAAATTAATTTTTTTAACAAATTGCACCCCTAAAATGATGAACACTGTGCAATGAAAATTTTAAATATAAAGTTAACATTCGATATAAGCATAGTGGGATGCAGAAAGTAAATGAATTTTAGATAAATGCATGCAAGGTTGCTTCCTTAATTTGTTATCATCCTGCGCAGTCGGTATGAGAATATATAGCTTGCTATTACTTTACGCAGGGTTGTATTAAGTTAAATCTTAAAAGTTTTAAAGACTGACATTATGAAAAATTATAGGTTGTTAAAATGTGAAAAATTTGAGAAATTTAATTAAAAGAGTTATTTATTTGAAAAGGTTATGGTAAATTGAAATTAGATTGTCTATACCTGTTTTATAATTAATAGTTGTAAGGCTCTTTTGTTTTTCAATCATTCTTAGGCAAAGGCGTTTTTTAAATTGCTTTGTCTGTGTAATCTCAATTTTTAAACTATATATTTTTAACAACTGATAATGCAACCATAAGTTGCGAAACGTCTTGTGATTTTTAAAAGTTTTTAAAATATTAAACATGTTACGACTTATTGATCTTTTTATTATTCCAATAGTGAAAATCATGCATTAATAATACAACACATACTTTGAAAATTTTATTGACATAATTTATCTCCATAAACTATATTGTTAAATTTCTAAATGTCAATTTTCACAACTTAATTTATGTTTTATATAAATAAATCAGCAGTTTTATATTGGCAAGTTTATAAATAACTTTTGTGTGCAACTGTCAAAAAAAGGTCACTTTTTTTGCTTGATTTTAAGTCGTGAAATAGCACATTTGTTTATAGTAAAATAAAGCCTTGACAACGTAAAAAAAAGACTTTTTTTTACCGGCCGACAAAAACTTTTTTTACGGGTCATGATCTTGAATGAAATTAGCTTTTATTAGACAATTCGAACGTTATTTATTAATATGTGATTACCATACCAAAGCACACTGCAAAATTTTATTTTATGTAAAGATTCGATCGAATTTTGGTAATTTTTCACAGTTGCACACAAAATTTTGTATGCCACATGGCCGTGAACTATCTTTTTTTTATTCGAATGATTATTTGGCTCGGCCTGCGCCTCGCCAAATAATATTCATTCTCATAAAAAAAAGTCCTAGTTCACGGCCTTGTAACATAAATAACTATTTTCTACAGCCGTCAAAAAAAACGTGACATTTATGCATCGCTATAGATACACGAAGTTTAACTTTTTTTAACACGTGAAAAAATAATATTTCTTAACGGCTAGCAGTGAAAAAACGGTTTTGGAACATCATTTCCTTAGTTACAACACATATAAAACGTTACGTACATAATAATATTACTCTACTTATTTACTATACCGGGTGTCCGTTCTCAAAGTCGAACATAGGCGATTAACATTGTATTGAACATTTTTGCCGATTCCTGCTCGCCAATTCAACTTACAGGGAAGGTAATGGTATCAATGGAAAGATCAATTTATTACGCATCAAATGATGTCAATAATAATATTCAAGATGCGATTTTTATTTTAAAATACTAATTTAAAACTTGGGAATTTTTAAATATGCCATGCCTTGCTTTTCAAGTTCGATAGCATTTGTCAAAAAAATTGGTAGTTATTTGACGTAAATCAGTTATTTTCTGCCAACGTCTGTTAAAATTATCTACAGAAAAATGAATTATTTCAATGAAGAACGAGTGACTACACTAATGTTAATTGCCTATGTTCAACTTTGAGAATGGACACCCGGTATACTTATGATTTTGTTGCAGAGAATCTTTTATTGTTTTTTTGACGGCTGTAGAAAAAACGTCGTTTGTATTTCGTGGCAAAATTCGTGTTTTTATGGCGTGTTTGAATGACTTTTCTGCCTCGACCTAACGGTCTCGGCGAAAATTGACACTCTCACGCGCCATAAAAAAACACTCATTTCGCGCACTTAATACAAAAATTACTATTTTCTCATTTTAGATGGTAGCGAAATGTATTTCCACGTTCACAATCATTTAGTAAATTGGTACTTTTCTACATAGCAGGTATTATTGCATAACAATGGCTTCTTCGTTTATGGGTACAAATAAAGTTTGCTCATTTGAATTTGTGGTCTAGTTAGCTGTAATCGTTGTTATATACCGTATGATCGAAAACTTTTAGCCTCTAGAGGGCTGAGGATTTTTTAAAAATTTAATTTATGTTGGCAGTGATGAGTAAAGCTACCTAATAATATATATAACCTATACAATTTTGACAGATAAACTTAACTTTTACAGGATGTTTAATGCCAAGCACTAGCTGGTGCCCTGTATGGAAAATGCAGCAAACCATTTTGAATAGCTGTAGTTGTTTTTGTTGCTAAATTTTGTATGTATTTAACAAGAATGTTTGTATTTCTTGAAATGACAATCCTGACATAACCTTAAACTGACATATAAAATGCCAATGTGACTTTTACTACCACGACTGCCAACAACATTTTTTGACAAAGTAATTTCACAGACCTCTAGATGTTAAAAGTTTTCGATCATACTGTATGTTGTAGCGTATTCTACACTCACAATCTTAACTGTCATAACACGTAACTTCTTCTTGTAACCTGTTTTAGCAGCTATAACAATGAGCAAATTCTTAACATAACTTTCCATTACCAATAAGTTGTGTATTATTTGGAGCAAATAAATTAATAATATATGAGGTTATGGACCCAACCGTATCTTGTAATGCACGACAAGACTTCAACCATTCCAAAATTAAATAGACCGCAAATTCAAATAAACAGCCCTCATTAATACTGCAATTACTTACATTTGCAAAAGTAATACCACTTCATTAAACATTAACTGGAGCTGCTGGCTGTGCTACAGCAAATAAAAATGAGTTTTGCTCAGCTTGGATAAATTTTGACGTTCATGTCACTTTTATATAAAAAAATTATATATTACATTTCTAAGAAGCCGCGTTGCGCAGTTGGGTAGGCGCTAGGCTTGCCTTAATCAAGTCCTCGGTTCGAATCCCGCGGGAGCCGGAATTTTTCCGCAGCCTTGGCGATTGGAATCGCGTTCGGTGAGACCATTCACAGTTGGTACCAAATTAATTGTGCTCTACTCAGAACCACAGACCTAAAATATAGGGTAACACGGTCAACACATCACCATGACACAACGGTTGCTGCGCAGGCACAAAAGGCGCGCTCCAACTTTGTATCCCGAATCCGGGACAAGTTGAGCACTGTACCGCCATATGCAAGCGCATAAAGCACCAGCCTCCACACCGTAAGATAACAACGAGGTTATCCATAATACATACAATAAATATGTTACATTTCTATATAAAATGCGAACGGTATTAATGCTCGTACTCAAACCAGCCATACTCGTTCAGTAAAACTTTACTTTTCTAAACTACTGTCGTAATTGTACTATTGTCAAATAAAAGTTTTCTGTGTACACTAAATCCCATTCCCTAATTGAAATTAATAATAAATTTGTTCATGTGTTCCACAATCGCAAAAGAGCAAAAGGATGAGCAAAAGCATTTCCATTTTAACACACGTCTTTCACTCTTCATGCACGTTCACAGAATTAATGCAGTTCGTCCCGCACATGACCTCAAACCATACATCTTCGGCATTATTCAATTATGCACTCCGCATAAGTGCATAATCATCGGTAGTATCTGATCCAGGCTTTACGCAGTCCTAAGTTGATCTAATATACTTATCGCAGTTTAGCCGTGAATGCATTATCATAATGAACCATGACACAGCTGTTATTTCGTCGCCTTAAACCAAGCACGACTTGCGTTCTCGGCTTTCATTTTACGCTGACAATTTCATCTTCCGCCTTTTAGAAAATGCGGGAGGATAGCGTCGACTGCTTTTTCCAAATCCCAAGCTCTCAATCAAGGTTTTTTGTCTAACCAATTAGAACACCCACGGGGTGTTGCGAGTACACGTTTTTTGCGTGTCCATGGGGCGTTTTGTCACCCAGGGCGTGAATTATGACGTTTTGCTCTCAGCATGCAGAGAATCAATCGAGCCCCATCCAGAACCAATCACCGATACCCTGTTTTATTTTGAATAAACCATATTTCAGACATCTGACTGATGTGTGTGAATAAATTAGTGTCATAAAGCATCCTGGATTGATAGTTCATTCCAGAGGTTAAATGTGGCCATTATGTTTCGAGCATCCTAATAAATTCACGAAAAAATTCCAACACAAAGCACTATAAATCAGTGCAACCCGGTCCAATAAAATATTCTGACAAGCGAACATCTCGAATAAACCTAGAAATGCTGCCCGATAAAATCTACTCCAAATTTAAAGCATGACTGGCAAATACTTGGAATCGTCCTCCGACATTCCGGGAGTCCTCCGGTACGGATCCGAGATATTTTACCTATCCGATAAAATTTGTTGGCGACTTTTACTCATAAATTACGTCCCGAGTTCTCGGAACGGGCATTTTCTTCGAAATTCTCCGTGATACCATAAATCCGAAGAAAATTATGTGGGCCCTTATCTTGGTTTGATATCCATCTGGGCGATCATAAATTCAAAAGTCTGCAAAACTGCCGTCGCGCCGCAAAAAGCGCAAAACGAAACACGAGTATTGTTCAAATCTGGATCGCTCTCGCGTAGGCGGATAGAAAATCAAACATGATTGATTCGCTGCTCCAAAAACACATGCTCGCCTTGGACGTGGCCGGAGATCTGAGAGATGATTAACTAGACCACAGATAGTGAAAAGATAATGGCCTTCTGCACCGTGGTAAGACAATATCGGGCAGAGCATCTGACAAAGCATCTGGTGTTAAGGTGTCGTCCAGCTTCGGTACCTGAAATTGTACAACCCAACTCGAGATACAGATACGTCAAAAACGCACTTCGGACGTTCCAATTTTTTAGACAAGGTGCCCCACTGGGTGGGTGTGGGAACGAACCTGACCCACACTTGTCATCAATAACCGGTGACATCAATGGCTCTTGATCAAAACGAGTGTCCTTATTTATTA
This sequence comes from Agriotes lineatus, assembly GCA_940337035.1. NCBI lineage: Eukaryota > Metazoa > Arthropoda > Insecta > Coleoptera > Elateridae > Agriotes > Agriotes lineatus. Next base: position 54,910 of record CALNHX010003736.1, on the reverse strand, counting down.
GACCCCATTTCTGATGAAACGCTATCGTTCTGCCTCAGATTCGTGACTTTTGGGCAGGTATTATGCCAACATGATTGGTCTTTTCTACTGGAGATTCTTTCCTTGGAATGCTCTTATGGCGATACACAGAGCTGCTACATCATAAGAATTTTTGTAATTAAAAAGTCATCTTTGCTACGCTAACCGTCAAGTGATGTTGATAGCTTACTGAAGATTCTGTAAAATGCAAATATTATTTTATTTTTGCAATTCATGGTGTTTTTAAGTATTCGTACATTTTACTACATGTTTGTTATTAATTTAGAGCAACTGTAGCGTTTCAGTTCAGGATTTATGTGGAAGATTATATAATATTGAACAGAAAAATTACATTAAGGTAAGGTAGCTATTACAGTATTTGGACGATTTTAATCTGATCATTTTAAGGGTCAATTGGTACTTATACTATAATGAGCAATATTTCTGCTTGGTCTTTAACTGTGGTGTAACAGCTTCAATTGTTTTTTAAATTTGGTATTTTGTTCTCTAGAAAGCGATGAGATGGTTAACTACAGAACAACACATTTAACTTTTATTTGTTTCTTTTTATAAGGATCTACATTTAAGAGACATTTACCGCAGTTGCTGTTGAAGTTACACAATTTAGATGTGAAGAATATCTGCTCATAAATAAGTTCGTAGTATCTGAAGATAATTTATGGTATAAACTCTAAAACACTACTGTTGTAGATAATTATTGGTGGTTAAGCTGATAGTATTTCTGTTCTTCTTTCTTTCTTGCAACCTTTCTAGTGATATTTTTCATTGTGGGGACAAATATTTTATCTTTTTCACTAACTGTTCTCTACTATTCTACGTAGATACATGACCATTCTACTCATTTCGTCTTCTTATAGCCCACTCATGTACTTCTTCAATTTCTCCGAAATTACTCACTTCTTACTCGACCATGTCTCCAATATTTGTCCTGTATTTACCGTATATCTTTTGTTTCAGCTCTATGTAGGACAGCATTGGTCCTTATTTCTGATTTGTGGAGTTTTGCTGTTGACTCTTTCAGTAAATATTTTTTATGTCAGGCGATGCCTATTTCAGCATGAGCTTGATGTGTCACCTCTCAAAAAAGAGTTCCTTCCAGTACTGGTAATTGTAATTCCTAATCAGTATAAATCATGGCTTGTTATTGCTATTTATTTCCAATTTGCCACGTATTATTTCTATGCGTATTATAAAAAGTAGTTTTATTGTGTGATAATTCTTGGTCGAACTTGGCCAATCTCTGCAGATCGTCCTCAGACAAGAGTCATGTGGTCAGTGCAGCATACAATTTGGATTCTTTTGTCCATTTGTAAGTTATTTTAATTAGTTCCTTCTTAACACTATTAAACAAGAAAGAGCTGAGTGAATGTCCCTATTTTCTCACTTGTAATTTTCAGTGGATGTAAGTTTTACCAATGCTACTAGTCCTTTTGAAATATTACTTTCTTTCAGTAGCTTATGTTTACTCTAATTCCTGCATCTTTTTATTAATTCCTTTCTAGTAGTGTTTAAGCGATTCGTTTTTTAATATGCGTATGTACATATATTTGCAGGGAAAGTTTATGTTTTATTAATTTCGGTCTTTCCATTTTTATATTTATTTCAACTCTTGATCTTACCATTTTATGGTCCTTTCCGGTATTCATGCTGTTTAACACTATCACGTCTTTTACTATGTTTTTGTGTCAAGATATAATATAATCTATTTCGGTCTTTGTTCCACTGTTTGGGCTAATCCATGTTCATTTCCACCATGTTTTGTTCTGGAAGAAGGTATTCATGGCACAGAGGTTTAGATGTTTCAGAAAATTCAGAACTGTTTGTTTGTCCTCTGGGGTATCCTTCATCTAGTCCAAAGCATCCTCTCTTATCTTCAGGTCTTCACGTTTTAGGGGTCCCTAGATGACGAACAACAGCATTTCTGTCTGTTGTCGGTATAATTCGAAAATTATTTGATGGAGGAAGACGATATTTTACATGCAGATTATACGTATACCTGGTATAAAACCGAAAAAATGACGGACAAATGTATACAGATGAGCACCTTAAAAAATAAAATGTTGTTTATTTTTGCTGAGAAATAGATAAAAATGATAATTTGCACATAACTCAGGCTTTACCCTGATAGGACCCAACAGGTCCAAGGTACATATTGTAAAGAAGAAAAAAGGGGTTAACAACAAATACGTTGTATTTAAGGTAGCCGCATCTCGCCTATGCGAGGGGTACTCTGTGGCCGAGAGCAATAAACGGGCTATTGTTGAAATCGCATTCCCAGGCTTGTTCGCAGGCGCTGAAGATTAAATCCCACCGCCGGTAATGTTTTTTTTTAATTTGAATATTATAAGTGTTTGCTTTTATTGATTCAGTATTATTAAGAATGTGAAGCTATTTTCACCCTTTTTCTTTGATTTTTAAAATTGTTGAATGTTACAATGTCATCTTGCGAGGGAAGTTCTGTGTGAAACTCCTTACAGATTTTTTGTTAGTTGTACGTTTAGATATACTACTCTATTGGAGGTACCTCCATATAGTTTAATTTTTGACGCTATGTTTCGATTTAGTATGAATCTTACCCCTCCTACATTGCAGTAAAGCTATTTTCAGAACTTAACGTCATGTATTTTTCCAATTTTTTTATAACTTCTCCTACTAGAACAAGACTGAATATGTAGTAGCTAATTTCGTAGCTAGGGTTCCCCATTTCAATAGACGACAGCACAGCCATACGCTAAGTTGACTAGTTTAAGTACCTATGTACAACAATGACAAAAAACGCATGCGGCCAGCAGAAATCACCAACCGAATTAACCAAGGTAAGAAAATTATAGGATGCTTGAACTGTGTCTGGTGGCACAAACATTTATAAAATAAAACGAAGTAGCATATAGAAAAGTCGGGACGCTTAAAACAGCAAATTAAGTACTATGGAGATGGAATATATAAGGGTAATTTCAAAAAGGGAGAAGCTGGAGAAGCCGGCACTGGATAGAATAGATGTGAGACAATTAAAATGGTTCGGATGTCATCTTCGTATGTATTAAAATATATGGTCACAAATAATGTTCAGTTGGACACAATCTGGCAAACGTGTATGGGGTAGACCGCGCCGGTTCTGGAATGAAGGAATAAGAAACACAATGCAGAAAGGAGGTTTAGTAGAAGAATATGTACACACTAGAAATAGATAGCGTTTGGTTAGGGGATGGTAGTACTAGCAATTTTAGGTTGTGAAATGCTTTCCTTATATCGGAGAACGACGCAATTTACTGGAAATCATGTTGTAGTGGTAGTTGCTTTTCATCTCTTTTAAATATAGGGTTTGCTATGCTTAATTTCTATCTTTAGGTACTTTTGACGTCTTGATTATTTTATTTATTAATTTTTTTCATTTTGTTCTTCTAATATCTGAGCAGTTGATTGTTGATTGCGTTTGCTCCAGGTAATTTTCTATTATTAGGTTTCTCTTTGCTAATATCTTCTTTTTCTACATTTACTATTATTACGGTTTTGAATTTGTGTGGTATCGTTTTCTGTTAGTTATATTTATATAGTTCGCAAAATACTTCATTCAAGTTTCTCAGCTAATGTGTGTAGCTTGTACATATTTGCAATATTTTCCACACTTGATTTTGTTATCTGTATCATATAAAAAATAATTTGGAATTTGTCGGTACATCTTTCTCAGTGCTGCTTGTTTACGATGTTGCTACTAGTCACATAGATTCTCCTATCCAATTCCGACACGCAACTCCAATAAGCCTCTATATGAAGATTAATGTGGTGAACCCTGAATAACCCGCTCAAGCCTGTCGGAAATCGAGTGGCAACCCTCGATGGCAGATATGATCGAAGGGGGTTGTGCTTGTGGGCTAACTAATTACCGTAAAACGAACAAGTTAAAAATAATACACAACAAACTAGTCGGACTGAAGGAAGACGAAAAAAGCAAAAATACTTCTTAAAAAGAAGTGGAAGAGGTTTTAAGATCGTCAAAAGTCAGAAGATGGCAAAAGAAAGCTCTAGATAGAAGATATTGTTCGACTGTTTTTAAGGAGTGGTGGTACCAGAACAAGAAGCAGAAGAAGAAAATCCTTCCCTGAAGTTTTATTCTGGCATTTACTACTCCATTTCTGATTGTCTTTTAATGATTTTATTATGTGGCAGGTTTTGATGCCTTTTATTTGGTATCGGCGAATTGTTTTATATCGGTTCATGGTGCCGTATGTTTTGTTGTGTTGATTTATAAATTTTCCTCACTTTTATTATTATTTCTGTCTGCGTTCATTACATTGTTTTTACTTCCATGATTTGAAGTTGTTAATTATCTTCTGTCATACTCTTGTTATATTCGATATATTAATTTAATCCTATTTTGTATACTGTTCTCTAATTTTTTACGTTTGAAATGTGTATGGGTATATAACAAAAACATATGGCCACTTTCAATAACTGGTTAAAAATTCTAGTGTCCAATATCCGTGACGGGTGGATCTCTGCGTTAGTTAGTACTAACATATTGTTGATTCGTGACTTGGGTATTCATATCTCATTTTGATTCAAGATTCCGTAAATATATCACGATGGTCATTAGTATATATAATAATTATAATGGTGAGGCACTAACACCCCAGGAAGGAGCTTGGCCTAATATATTCGTTAAATCTCTGTTTAACCTTTGTAGATAGGAGTTGTTAATCAGACATTAAGGTCTCTCAAGATTACTGTTGAATCATTTCTTGGAAGGGTACTCGTATAGATGGGTTTTTGTAGTGTGTTATAAAAATCGTTCTCTAGGTCATAAACTCTGATAATGTATGCTTGTTTATTACTGCTTCAGATATCTATTATTCTAACAGATATCTGATTTTTTTATAACGTGGTAATATTTCTAATGTATCTAATTAGAATAACTACACCTTCTTTGTTCTAGTACATTTGTCAACTACGCTTCAAGATGTAGCTATGGTGGGGCATAATCCTGCTTCCTATCTTGTTTGCTTTAAAGATGTCGGGAAGACGTACTTTGTCTCTTTCTAGTTCCATAGCTATTTCCTGATTATTTTGATTCTATGGCTGTCCGTTTCCATTTCCTAGTCAAGATCACGATTTTTCCATTCTCCTTTCATTCATTGTCTTGCAGCTGTTATAATAGTTTAATCTGTTCTATTCCGAGTCTCGGTACTGGTTCTAAGACGACTATTGTTACGCTCATTTTGTCGTTTTGCATGCAATATTTGAAATAAGTAATTAGATTCTACTTTTCACATTTATATCCCAAATATGCAATACATTTTCCCTAAATGGTTAGGCAACCCTATGACCATCATTTTCAGTTTCGAATAAGGTACAGCTGTATGTTTATCAGCTTAAGCCACACTTTGCATTCCTCAGTTTTTTTGATGGTCCACTTTCAAATTTTAGAACTTTGATAAGTTGAATTAGACTGTTTTTGAGCAATTTTTCGGGCATTTCATGGCAAGTCCTGTTTCGTGTAAGTTGGATCGCTCCTTATGGGGTCCCTGTCTCATCGGCTTTGATAGCTAACTTCATTTCCGAAGGATCTGAGGGGCATCGCAGCCCCCATGGAATGTTCCGGTAATTTGGGTTATATTACCGACATTCGCTTCGTCGTTGACGGATTTGATTGGAGGGCCCTGCTCTGCGCACTGGACTGAACGATTTGGCTACTCTACATCTTAAAGTTTCCTACCTTTAGTGCCGTAATCTACCTGGAAATTTGTATTTTTAGCCTTTCTTTTACTACGCTGGAAATGTGTTTTTTATTTGGAATAGTTCTCCGTATTGGTGTAATTCGTTTTGCCTCGAACATGCGGTGCATTTATGAGCTGGCGTGGTGCCCATTCCTGTGGCTGAGATTTGCTGCCATTCCCCTGCGATCGCCGCATTGCAACACTTAGGGAGGATCGTCTGCAGCCCGTGGCGAGGCCGTCTCCATGGCCAGCGAACTACCTGGTTGCCACGTTCCCCAGCTCGGCCACGTGCCGCGTGTAGCTGAGATTTTTGTAATGCTTTAGTTATTGTATTGTATGTTGATTTGAGCTCATAAGTATGATCGTATTTAGAATTGCTATATTAGTATTTTGCGTATTGCGATTTGTGCGCACTTGCGTAATTAGATATTTGATTAATTGGTTTAATTACCCGGTTGTTCGCAGCCACGTTTAGATTGCTTTGATTTGTATTGCGGCTGCTTTTGTAATCATTTTGTACATGTGTTTTTCACGCGTGACAACCTAGTACATTAACCTCGACGTCAATTTGAGTTTGCTATAGAAGTGTCAAAACTGTTGTGGCTATGCTGCCGCTTACGGGATTATTACTGTGTTACTCAACTGCCCGTTTCTAAATTTAGAGTCGAGTTTAGGGTCTAGAATGACCGCAAGTAAGTGACTTGAAGCTTCAGAGAACGCCTTATGAATTTCTTATAGGTCCTAGCACCCCTGATGAGATCTCATAAACTGCAGGTACCGCCCCGCCTAAATTTTGTTTGCAGTAAAGTCAATTTGTTAAGCTAACTCTCGGGGTTTGAACGTTGGCTTTAGTTCGTACTTGCGCTGTTCGCAACCCTTTGGTTTGCACTCCGCTTAACGGAGTATATTTCAGTATTTAGAGCTTTTGGTTTTGATCAAAGGTTAATTTATTCATGCCACGTGTTGTGTCGATCTCACTTCACGGTGACCGCCGCTGCATTTATTTATTTGGTTTGTGTTTTGAGCACCAGCTAGGTGATTGCTAAGCATCTAGCGCCATTCTGGCTAGACTTGATTTACGTAGCACTATTTGTTGTTTTATAGGTCAACTTAAGATATTTATTTGTGATATCTATTGGCTGTGATATATTTAGATTGCTTGTTGATTTGTTTTATATGTATATATATATTGGTGGTATGTGTCTTGTATGAGTTTGTCGTTATTGCACTATAGAACCAAATTCTGAATAAATATTGTTACTAGTTATTGGTTCTGCTGTTATTTTGCTTTGCAAATGTAAGTAATTTACTTAATAAACCATTTCGAGTCTGTTTCAGGTCGTAGCGAATTTAGTTACGCAAATATTAATGAGTTTATTAGCTTTCATAGGTTACTGGACATCGGTTGCAATTAAGACTCTATGACGTCTCCTGGAATTTGAACACCTATTGTTAATTTAGAAATGAACTACTCGCCGCTTTCACTATAGCTTGTTGGCCCGTTGATATACCCATGTAGGCTGAACGTTGTTTTGGTATGCTTTGAAGATGATTTTTATTATTTGAGCTTTATTTGTATGGGACTTTATAAAAAACATCTAATCAAATATTGGTTTAAAAATAATATATGATTATATTATCATATGCTTTTCACTACATGTTCAATTTATTTATGTAGACCTTGTTACCTTTCCTGGTTTAATTGTATTTGGAATGGCTGCGAACCAATTCATCGCATGGGTATTTTACAAATGTATAGTTATTAGAGTCGTTACAAGAGATAATTAACGTAAACGAACAAAACCAAAAAGCGATGGAAGACGTATGTATCGAAGATATACATATGGTGGAAGTTTGAACTTCAAGTAGTAGATTCTGTCCATTGCAACTACTGATGTGTGTGCCGATGCATTGTCATGGCGAAATCGGTTATGCCTTCTTGGTTTGATTACCCACACCTTGTAATACATTGGAATAATAGTGGCCAGTAATTTTTTCAAGATAGTTCTTGAAAATTAGGCTCTGCGAATCCCACTAAAATATGCAACCACATTTCTATTGCTTCCTCTCAAGTGTGTAGTGGTGGACCCAAACCTCAACAACAATTATTAATCTGCTCAAAAATTCTTTTGATTTGGTCGAAACAGTTCAAACTCCGGGATACATATGCGTTTGCATACGTTTTTGGTCCAATGAGAGCAATCACGGCATTCATTGCTACATCATCCCCATTTGTTCGTCGTGCAAAATTTTGTGCACACGATTAGTTGAACTCCTCATACGTTTTGCGGTCAACCAAAATTTATTTTCTTCACAGCTCGTTCGACCAAGTTGAAACGACCATGTAAACTGGTTGAGAACTGCATCTAACTTGGACTCTTCCTTTCTTTCTCACGAAAATTATGGCTCGTTGACAAACTACGCAACAAACCTACCTGACATTTAACATTCCCTCTTTTAAAAAACTAAATGGCGGATAGGGAATTTTGTTAATATTGCTGCCATCTAGCTGTCATTTACCGTAACTACTCTAACAGCCCTTGTAGTTAAAATTACCTACTCATAATAGCTCAACATTAGAATCGATTTTAGTTTATTGGTGTAAATAATGTACTGTTTTCTCAACTATATAATTATGTAAGTAGGAATCTCAACCTATTGACTAGATAACCAACGAAGTTAAAGTACTTATCCTATTTATAAAGGTAGTTTACATCTAAAGTTACTAGAAGCTGTCAAATTTAACATTCTGATTAATGTTATTGTGGGTTAAATTTATAAGGTATATTACAATATTGTAATATTGTATATCAACATAACCTGGATAACATATAATATGAACTATGGGTTGCCTAAGTACTGTTACTTAATTTCAAATTTAAAAATATCTATTTGCTTATTCAAAACCATTAACAATATTGTTAATAGTGATGATAGTGTAATAATAAGATTCGATAAATAAAAATGCCTGGCAATATATTATTATTTTTCAACAATGATTAATATCTCCAATTTACAGCCGAAGCATCTCTGGCAATATCCATGCACGTTTCGCAAAGTTTGCCGCGTTTCCCAATCTTTGCTTCACATACGAAATGTCACGCAAGGATGGCACACAATTAAAAATTCGTTAGGAGAAAGGAGTACAGTTCCAAACAAACACGAGCGCCAAATTCGTACCGAACGACTCAGAACATAATCGGATTTTACAGAGGTTCTGGTAATTTGGCATTTTAGATAAATGGCGTTTCTGTGTTTACCTGGGCAGCTGCGATATATTTGAGCATTTGGATGAATTCCTTTGCCTTGTACCGACCTGCTCGAGGGAATCTTCGTCACTCCAACAGTTTTTTCTAACTCTAAATTCTGGAAATTCGCCTTCAAAGGTCAACACATTCGGTTTTAAAAACATTCACTTGTAGCCAGCCGGATATCGATATCGATTTGATTCCGTTTTTATCATTACCATAAACATCCCGCACAGGGATCCGATCCTGTCGTGTTATCTGCACTAAATCGGATGAGCTTGTCTTTATCGCCGGATTTGCAGAATGACTCATTGATAAATAGAAAGATGGCTCACCTGCTTGCCCAAAGTTAGGCTTGAATCGGAAATTTATAGTTTTTAGAAGCTTTTCAGAGAATAAACGTTAATTTATTATTTCGTTGCAGTAAGTAATCATTACAAAGATTTATATTGTCGCAAAAAATTGTGGATTCCCCTTATATGGATTTTAGAGTCGCACCTAAACATTTTTTAAAATTGAGTGCAGATAATATTGGTATGAATAAAAGGGAAACAATACACATTTATGAAACGCAGGTGTTGTGAATGTTAACTGCATATCATATTACTTATGTATATTATTGATTTTCAACCATATTTTAAAATAGCTGTAACCAAACATTATGTAGAGTACATACAGTCTTTCCAAAGATTGGGCAAGATCGGAAATACTTATTTTCTAAGGATTTATAGCTATTTTAGATTATTATAGAAAACTAGTGTTTTCATAGTGTGGTGTACAAAAAAATATTCATTCCTAATGTTTGCACTAGCTTGTATATCAATCACCACGACAAATCATAGGATATCTTGTAGACAGCTTTGTTTTTGGGCCATGGTTCATTGCTACTATTGCTATTGTTAGATTGATGTCGACTTGATCCCGCTACGTAGTATACTATAGTCTTGGAAATATTAGACATTAAGCGAGATAAGCAATTATCAGTGATCCAGAAAGCGCATCGGGATAGCCTGGGATACCTATTTTTCACAAATGCTTTGCAAATTCGATCTCTGGAGCGGGGGGAGGGGCAACCACCATAGTTACAATTTGTGTTGTTGTGAGTTGGTGCTCACTGCTCTGGTTTGATTAGCATTCGGGTAATAGACCATCAATGCAGCAAGTAACCGTATTACAGGTAGATCATTGGCAGTACATTTGAAGATCATTTCTGATCCAGATATTCTACTAGATGCTACGTGGAAGCATCGTGGGGACCGGCAGATCCCTTGTAAGTACTGTCATCCCATACGTATACTACCAAATGTAATAATGCTTGCTTGCTTTTGTTTACATGTCCGCATTCACAAGTGGGCTGTTTTGTGCTTATACGAGCGAGAATGCGAGAACATATTAACTTGCCTCCCCGGGGTCGTAGGTGTGGCTCAGATTTGGCAGACCTCCCGAAGTGACAAATTTGGATTTCGCTAAGTCGCCATCTATAATTTATCAATGGGAGCCGATTTGAATCTAGGAAAGAATAAATTAACTTTAAACCAAAATAACTGTTCTAATAATTTCGTTTCAAAATTCAACGTGTTTTGTAGTGTTTGGTACCTTATTCTCAAAAAATGTTTATCATTTACTCTAGTTACTGAAGTTACTGAAGCTTATTGAAGAATACTTTACAAAAGCAATTAAAGATAATAGCCTAGTTTACATACATGGTTCAGATCACACAGGTCATGAAGTTTATTCTCCTTAAACGATACAAATACACCAAATTGAAAACAACAAACTACTGGCAAAAAATAACTCCAAGCATAAAAAATGGTAGTCAGATGAACAGAATTAGGTGCATTTGGATATAATAAATCTTAAATATCAAAGAACAGTGACTATTACACTCTCATACTTAAACTTTATTATTGTTATAACACCATAGTGAAGCATACGAATATCTAAAGTTTTTTCACGAGGCTGCTGATGAAATGAGCGTTTCCACGTCGCAAACCATCTGTATCCAGTGCTGTGTATTGTCTCTTTCTTTTGAATTTGGTAAACTTCTAACTGCTGGGTTTCTCACGACATCTTGCTAGTGATGAAGTCATAAAGTTAGCCTAGACTTGGTAGTCTTGTAACATTAGATCTTGCATTAGATTTTAATTATACATAAAATGTATTTAAGTTGAATCTAGCTTTGCATCAATTCGACGCTCAAACAGGCGATAAGAAATCCTATCCGCGGTGCGCAAAGTTGCGCTAATGACCGATTGCGTCGTTCCCCACTCCAATGAAAGCTAAGACAAGTACCCCGACAACGCGGCAGAAAAGGAATAAAAGAAGATTGCAGTGGCTGTCTGAACAACTTGAGATGACCTATCCTGTCCAGTCCTGATCGTATTCCTCTCCTACCGTAGGATCCAGCGGTCTGACAAGATGAACTGTCTAACGGAGTAGGCCCCCGTCCCTTACCAGTCCAGGCTTCAAGGGAGATGACAGGTTGAACTGTTAGCCAAAGAAGTTTAAACTTTCCGTATCACATCCGTAAGAGCAAAGCCGCTAGAATCCGATTTAACCTTGATTGGTAAACTTCCTTGAGAAATCAAATCCCTGAGGCTTTAACCCTTTAACCCAGCTTGATTGGCTGTACTGTCTTGCAGGGCTAACCGATTAAAGTCATTCCCGGCCGCATAATTATTAAACACAAAACGCGGCGTTCTGAGAGGTTATATGCAACGCATAACCTCATTTTACTAATAATTAAACCAGTAGGAATCGCAGCATATACCCCGTCTGCAAAGCGACTGGAGTACGGCAGCTTTCCCTCAGAAACTCACCTAGAGGGTCCGTTTATATATGCTTAAGAACGTCTTGCTGGTGTCCAAAGTTCGAGCTCGCTTTCCAGGATTTCATTGCCGGCGGTCTGTCAAATCAAAGCTTCCTGGCTAAAAGTGAACGAATTCCATCTGCAGGATTCGACACAGCGTTAGCTCCAAGAACAACGCCTAGCCTTCGTAAGATACCAGTAACCTCCGCACCAGTATTTAGGCACTAACACCAACTCCAGGTAACCTTTAAAATCGCAAAATTTACCGCATAATTGCATCTTAAACCACTGTAAACAACTGTCAAACGTCGTGCGGACCGGCCGACTACCAAAAGAGGCGCGCAATACTCGCCGGTGCATGGGTTGCAGCCCGACCCGCGAAATCAGACACCGTTCCAGAAGAACATGTTAATTTTTAAATAATGTACAATTCAGAATTATTTTTAATTAATGACTATTTTTGTAACTAGCTAAAAACATTATATTTGTTTTGGTAATTATTTGGTGTTTTTCCTAATCGATTATATATTTGAGTGAACGTATTTCTCCAATTTTGAACTTAACCCGATGTATACATTTTTGACTCCCTTAGTAAGGCCATGTAACGTCACAGTCTGAAAATGAACCCGGTGCTCGGACCTGGTGACTGCGGGTGAGTTGTTTTCGGTGTTCTTAGTTATAATTCTGGGGCTTGATGTAAGCTGGGGTGTATTTGCCCCGTCAATGTAGGCTTAAATAAGCCATAATTAATTAAAATCGACAGTGGATTGACACAACGCCAACTGGACAGTATGCTGACCGGGGACACAACATCGACCATGGACGCAATTTCGACCGTCTTCTGCCGTGGGCACTACCGCGATTGTGGAAACAACACTGACCGTATGCATGGGTTAATAGTGAGTGCGCGTTGTTGAAGCTTGTTTATGCTATCTACTTTCAGTTTTCGATCGTTTTTAAAATTTTTTGCACCCATTCCGTCACATACGTTTTCAATATGTAGACTCAAGTAGAGGAGACAACGCCGACAGCGGATAGTATTCCGACCGTGTAGCAAACGATCACAGGCTGCAACTAACACAAACAAGGTAGAACGAAACGCATCGTCTTTGCACCACTTCAAACGGTCGGCATTGTGTCCACGGTGGACGTTTTGTCCACTGTCGGCGTATTTTTTCAGTCGGAGTTGTGTGAATCTACTGTAGATTTTAATTAATGAAGGCTTATTTAAGTTTCATAGTAACTAAAATTCTCAAAAATGAGTGGTCAGGCGGTCGACGTCTTGTCCATGAGCGGCATAGTGTACAAGGAAGACGGTCGATGTGGTGTCTCCGGTCGGTGTTGCGTCAAGTCAGCGTTGTCTCCGATGACATGTCAACCTACCCACTTCCAAACTTCAGTCACTATCTTCAAGCTCGCCACGTTGTCTATTAGACGTTTGTTTTTCGGTTCACCAACAAACCAATATGGTTTGAGAAGTACGCGCCAACGACACACTTGCCAAAGTCCGCGACCACCAATCTCCACGTAAAAGCTCTAAGTTACTTAGACCCGAAACTTAAAATTACGAACCCATAACCGTTTATATTAAATTTTTACCCCACATAATTGATAGTTTTTCCGCCTTCGAGGTAGTAGTAGTAGTAGTAGTAGTTGTGGGGAGACCGAAGTCTAGCAAGTAGGCCACCATAGGCCCTTTTTGCCAACCCCATGCCATCCCCTCAACCGCCTTCATTATCGTCCTCTTCGATGGGCTCTTCTCCCTGCTTAAACCTTCCTGATTTTCTAATGAAGATCGAAATTTCGGCCCAAGATAGGGAGTTCAACTCTTCCATTCGAAGCGTAGGTGCTCCAAAGGTTCTATACCTCAGTCGCTGGTACGCTTTGCATTCTCCCAAGTAGTGAAAGGACGTTTCCTCGTCCTTCCCACATCTTGGGCAGATGGGATCTTCCTCTACTTCTGTCAGTGTTAGGTGTCTCTTTAGTTTACAGTGGCCTGTCAAGATCCCTATCAAAAGATTTGTGGTTCTTCGGCTCCTTTCCATTAGCCAGACCGATTTCTTTGAATCAAATCCCGCTATGTGGTACTTTGCCTGACGACAGCCCCTGCATCCTTTCCACTTTTCCTCGCTGGTCTTGTAAGCCCACCCGGTTAGGGCTGCTGAGACCTGCTGCCTTGTTATACCCAAAAAAGGTTCCGGTCCAAAACAAGTTTCCCCGGCTCCGAGTTTGGCTAGTTCGTCCGCCTTCTCGTTGCCTTGGACCCCCGTGTGTACCGGGACCCAGATGAGCTCGACGTCCTTTTCCCTTGCCAATTCGGCTAAAGCATCTCCACATTCCTGGACAAGAGCTGATCTTGTCCTGGCCGAGAAGATTGCTTTTAGTGCGGCTTGGCTATCAGAGCAAATATAAATTTTTTGCTCTGGGGATATCCTGATCTCGTTCCTTGTTGCCACCGATATGATGGCATAAACTTCTGCTTGGAATACCGTGGTGAATCTTCCTAAAGCATAGCTTTCTTGCACCCCCCGGCCTTTCCGCCACTCGAGAACCATCCGTGTAGCATATCAAGGCATTCGACTGGAGCTTAACCCTTTTTTGCTCCCACTGTTCCCTTGTTGGAATAGTGAGAGAGAAACCTTTTTCTAACCTTAGCCGGTCCTGTGCTTCGGTTACCCTGTAGGCTGATAGAGGTATTTCTCTAGCAGCCATGTCGGCGATCCTAGCATGGCCCGTGCGAACTCCCTGGTCATTCCATAGCCCCGTATCCCGCATTCTGAGGTGGGTAGCCATGGCCTCTCTCTTTATCCAAGTGTCGAGGCCCGGGAGTCCCAGTATTACCTCCAGTGCGGCTGTTGGGGTTGTCCTCATTGCCCCTGTAATTCCGAGACAGGCTAGTCGTTGGACCTTTGCCAATCTTACGGAAATACTGGGGCGCTCTACACTAGGCCACCAGACCACTGAGCCGTACTGAACTCTTGGCCTTACTACCAATGTGTAGAGCCAGTGCAGAATCTTGGGGTTTATCCCCCAGTTCCTGCCTATAACTCTCCGCAACTGCCATAAGGTCGTTGTCGACTTCTTCACCGTCCTGTCGACATGCGACCTCCAACTTAATTTGCTGTCGAGGATTACCCCCAGGTACTTGACCTCTTGCACTAATGCAAGTGGTCTTCCGTACATAATGGGTATCCTCCTTCGAGGTACTAGTGCCCACTAAAAATTGTACGTCACTTACGTCGGTAATAAACAGATACGGAAATTCACTGGTAAGGAGTCACAAGCCGTCGTTATGTACTCACTTGAACATTTTTAAGGATAGATCACTTACAAGGGCGGGTGCATTTGGTGGTGTTGCTTTTAAAGCGCCGGTGGTACCAACAGGCCCGCGACGTCCTTGGGGCTGGTGTACTAGCACTGTCCACAGCGGTGGCAGGTTGCTGCTTTCCGTGTAGAATCTTTAATGATACTGCATACGTGAATAAACATCACGTCGGGGTCACCACTTTATCTTCGTGCTTTATTCACACATAACGAAATAAAATACATAGTACATTAAAAAACTAATTAATGTCTATTTCTACAAGTCCAGTCAGATAGGACCAAACAAATAAGCAGTAAGTACAATACAAGTACAATACAAATTATGAGTTAAAATTTCTTAAATTATTAGAACTGCTAGAAAAACGGTTAAGCATATTTTTTACCTTGTAGTGATGACAATATTTAAAACGTATTCCAATTACAATAATCAATTTATAGTGGCAAAACGAAAGTAATATCTGACGCATGTCATAGGGTAAAGCCTTCTCGCGAACCATTGTAACGACTATTCATGTGTTTGTGCAATGCACAGTCGGTAAGATATTTGCCCCAAAAAATCAGGTTCTATGGAGTTTTTCTGGATAAAGAAGCATTTATCTGTGCGCCAAAGTTATGGGTCAATTGATGTGATGTAGCGGTAATTTTGTTTTTAAGATTTTTTTGGTTATTGCAATCGGAAGACGTATTAAATATTGTTGGCTAATTGCTAACAATACAGGGTGTCAAATCTACTTAACTGTTTTTCTTGGAGTTGCATTAAATTAATAAATTTTAGTTCAGATTGATAAAATTGTATAGGATATTTATTTTCTCCAATTCTTATGTCAACCAGTGAAGAGATAAACAATGTAATAAACACCATAAAAAATAATAAGAGCCCAGGTGAAAGTGGATAACGGCAGAAATGATTAAAACGGGAGGAGAGCAACTAAGAGAAAAAATCGGTGAATTGAACAAGAAAATTTGGCGAAAAGAGAAAATGCCAAACGAATGGGCAAATGCCCTGACTTTCCCGATCCACAAAAAAGGAGAACTAATGCTTTGTGAGAATTAATAAGAAAGAGATTAAACATATACACGGAAAGAGTATTGGGGGAATACCAAACAGGTTTTAGAAGTAATAGAAGTACGATAGACCTAATATTCACCCTAAAAGAACTTGAAATCACTAGCTATGAATATAAAGTAGAACTACACGTGCTCTTTATTGACTTTAAACAGGCCAATGACAGTATAATAAGAGAACAGATACCGGGAAAGTTTATCAGTTTAACAAGGATGACACTAAAAAATACAAAGAATAAAGTCTATGGAATGGGGAAGAATCTCAGGATTTCGAGACAGGAAGAGGTATAAAACAAGGGGAACCCTTATCAACTTCACTTTTCAACTTGGTGTTGGAGGTAATAATGAGAAATACTGGAATAACAACTGACGGGATTATCTTCAATAATGAGTACCAATGCATGGCCTATGCGGACGACGTCACAGTTATAGCAAGAACACGAAAAAAACTAGCGAGAGTCGTAAAGAAAATAGCACAAGAAGCAAAACAGTATGGGTTAGAGATGAACCAAGATAAAACAAAGTATACGGTAATGGGACAAACACGGAAGATGATAGGAAAGGACAGAAATTTGACGATGGGAATAACCAATAAAGAATACAAATTGGAAAGGATAGAAAAGTTCGTATACCTAGGGACAATTATTGAGGAAATGGGCACGAAGAGCAAGAGATAAGAGCAAGAATTGCAAAAGGAAACCGTAAATACAGAAGCCTGATTACGCTCATGAAGTCAAAAAATGTGTCAAGAAAAACAAAAGACAGAATATACAATACCGTCATAAGATCTACTGCCACCTATGCATGCGAAACGTGGGTACTGAACAAGGAGGAGGAAGAAAAGATGGGTGGAGGTGAAGAACAAATCGTGAAATAGAGAAACTATACCAGAAACCTGACATCATAGCAACTATTAAGGCTCAGCGAATGAGATGGCTGGGACACCTGGAAAGGCTAAGTGGAGAATGGTTACCAAAGCTAATCCCACATAGAAGACCGATAGGAAAGAAAATTAAAGGCAGGCCCAGAAAAAGATGGATAAGCAGGGTGGAAGCGGATATGAAAGAGATGAAGGTTCGAAATTGGAAAGAAGCTGCAAGAAACAGAGGAGAAAGTAAGAAGATAGTGCGGGAAGCCCTTGAAAGAAGATGGTAAGAATAAGTTAAAGTGGATTAATTAATGTAAATGTAAAAGTGGAAATAGTAACATAAGCTAATTAAATGAGATATGATGTAATATTGAAATGTACGCCTTAGGCCTTCATGGCCTGTTGTGCAAATATAATATAAATATAATTCTTATGCGCGCTCCTGTTTACAAGGCCCTGGAGTCCCGGATTTCAACATTTTTATGTATTATGAAGTGCGTAAGCTGCTGCAAAGTTGTTGTTGCAAAATGTATTGTGGTCTAGGTTCAAAAAATAATTCGTTCTTGTATGTTTATATGGGATACAGTTTATAGTTTTTAAAATAATTCATAAGTACGATTTTCGGAACTATATTTCATAATTTTCTATAAACTGCAATTCAAATTCCAAATAGTGTCACAACACACGATAAATCAAAGCTAAAAATTAGAATTCGTTTATAGTCCTTCATTTCAGTTTTGAATAAATTTTAAAGGCTGGCCTTGTTTCTTCATGAACGCTAAAAGCGTAAATGTAATCCTTTGATCACCTTGGTGAACTTTATTAACTAACCATAATAGCAATGTTAATAACTCATAATGTTTGACTTCAAAGAGATAATAATATTCATTGAATGACGATTGATTTTCAAATTTTACGTCTTTACACATTTTATTGACCTAGTATTAAATTTATTATGTTTATGGCGTGTTATAAACTAGCATTAGTTGATAATATTTAATGCGCACCTCCTACGCACATTTTTGCGTGGCGCATATTAAAATGAGAAGTTCGCATGGTTTATTGATTTAAATGTTAGCTTTCGCCTGAATGATTTTGACGTTTTTATTAAGCATTCGATCCATTAGTCATTCTATGGTTCTTTGATGTTTGAAGGGTTTTTGGAAATGCTAGTTTATGGGACCTATGCATAATGCGGGCATACATTATTAATATTTAACGGTTTGGTTTAATTGCACATTGGTTTTATATCAAATGCGTGGTTACTAATACTTCCTGGTTTTACACTACCTACTATGTATTTCATAATTGACAATTTGTAAAATACATTTGGAATCGATTAAATTTTGCTTATTAAGGAGTGGCATAGCAGAAAAAGTGAAAAATAACAATTGTTACTCTTTCATTGCGATTTAATATTGGAAAGTATCGCTACCTACTTAACTTATTACAATTCAATTACCGATAATTTAGTTAAATGTAAGGTTCCTACCGATATTAACGTCATCGAGTTTGTAATCTTACCTCCTTAAGTGATAACAAGTTTTTAATGTTCTTGTATTAATTTGGAATAATGTCGTTAAAAGACGTCTAAATAGTTTTTAAGAGCGATTAGTTTCAATAAAATAGTATTACAACCATGACCCACAATTTAAAAAGTAAACATATCAGTAACTTAAATACGTTACATGGTATTGTTGACGTAAATGTTATTAAAGCGGATAATGTGATTCGGAATTTTGTCGAATTTTGTTGAATGATTGATTAGAAAATTTTACTGAGTGTAATGGGAATCTGACATAAAGTCTAAGCTTTTCCATTTATATTTTATCAACAAATCAAAAACGGTTCTATTAATTTTATTATGTAAAATAAGGCGATAACTGATAATGATCTTCAATAAACGTTCTAAATGTTAGAAGATTTGAAGTCGCAAGAAGAAATATTAAATAAATAATAAAGCATGTTTAATTCACAAAAATTTCTAGTAAAAAGAAATAGCCATGTAGATGGAATAGTAAGTTTGTCAAATAATTGATGATTTTTTTGTAGCAGTACACATTTTATATCATAAAATCGGTGGCTTCTTTCTTTGTATTTATGTATATTTGTTCGCTATTTCCTCCGAAGATACTAAAACCGATTAAATTGTGTGATAGTTTAAAATTTTTCTAATTTTTAGACTTAGATCATAGGCCGGTTTTTATTTTCAAGAAAGTAAAGTAAAATTAACTACTAAACCCTTAATGTTTATATACCATTATAGCAGCGCCTTATCCAACAAAGCATCGTTGGTTCAGTGGTAGAACGCTCGTCTGCCACGCGGGCGACCCGGGTTCGATTCCCGGCCGATGCATCCTTTTAATTTATATTAATGAATCTCTCTTAAATTAGCGAACCGAAGCGTAGCTGAGGAGATTCACTAGTATAAAATATTATACTACGAATTATGTTCAACTAAAACCCATTTCTGGCCCATAAAAAGGTATTCAACAATATAATTACAAATAATTGCCGTCATAGGTAAGGCACCTATGTTCATTATTTTATTAACTGACGTATACCCTACTCATAGAATTCTAGTGTCTGCTGATTGAAGGATTCTTCCACGTTTTGTATTTCTGCATCCGACTGAAAACTCCGATCTTTTAACGCTATTTTCAGCGGTTCAGAAATATTCACATCGCAAGGCAATAGACCTGACTGTACAACACCAACAATTGCTGAGATTGTTGGAATTGTAATGCAACCATTTTTTTCTAATGACGCCCTTCCCACATGTCATCTTCTTATCTGTTGATGCAGTACACGGTACGGTAATTAATGCAGAGGACGATCAGACAATATATTAGTATAATTAACTTTTTCATTATTTTGTACCGTCCTGTATCCGCTTGTTACCCAGGGTAACATCTTCCTTTGCATCCTTACAAACTTATTTTGGTACACCTTTATCTTGCTGAGGTACACCATTTAGTATGGTTGACTATACCACCGCGTTTAGTACCTATTTTTGTTACTACGTACTTGGGCTGCATCTCTGGCATTACCATCGGCAGTGCTGCCACTATAGTCTTTGCATACTGTACTGTTTTCTTTAAGTGCTCAACTCACCATCCCCTTTCGCTGATCATGATGCCCAGACAACACACCGATTTCTTCTGAGTGATCTCCACGTTCATACAGTTAAACTTAACACCTTTAATTATCACCGCTTCTGGCTTACTAAGCGCCAATTCTAGGTGATGTACTTGTATCCATCTGTCTGCTATACAGGGTGTAGAAATGCTTTACGCACCATAGGGATTTCAATGGTAATTTTTTCATATGAAAATATTTGCTTTCCTAATTATTTTAGAGCAAACTTGTATGGAAGTTTTTTGTAGAGAAAAAAATTCTGTATCCATTTGTGCCAGCATTTGTCATTTTACATTTCGGAAAACCGAAAATTTAAAGAAATAAAATTGCCATTTTTAGACAAATCAGTGGTGCCTTGAAATTATTGAAGCATCTCAAAGCATCAACAAATTAGTTTTCTGTTTATTTGTTTGCATCTATCAAATGTAACTGCAACCATGGCACTTATTGCACCTGATCTGCTTCCACCATACCACCACTTCACAATTTGCACTGATTTTTGAAAAAATTATAATTCTAGTTTATTTCATTATTAGGTTTTCTGACGTAAAATGAGAAAAATGATGGCACAAATAGATGCAGAATTGTTTGCTCTACAAAAAACCTAGTTACAAATTTGCTCTAAAATAATTAGGGAAGAAAATATTGTCACATGAAAAAATTACAATTGAAATCCGTATGGTGCGTAAAGCATTTCTACACCCTGTATGTAAGTCTTTGTTTGCTCTTGCCATTATGTTCTCTGTATCTTCTGCTGTCACTACTAGAACTAGATGGTTCGCGAACCGGATGGCTTTGATTCCCTGAGATCAGTTTTGTACTAGTACGCCGTCGACACTAGGTTCTACAAAATGGGGTCCAGCACTGACCCCTGAGGGACACCCGGTGTCACTTTAATCACTTACCTTTGTCTGATTACTTTTAAGCAATCGTCCTCAACCAGATTCGTATTATTTGTATTAGATACTGTGATTTGTTTCTTCGTAGCAGTTCTTCAATTATTGCTGTCGAGGATGCACTATTAAATGCATTTTTAACGTCTAATGTAACAAGGGTTTTCCACTTCCTGCTTGCACTGTCTATTACATTATTGTTTTTCCACTAGTCCTCACCCTTTCTCTTCTATTTCTGTTTCCAGTTTCGCTTTCAGCAGGCGTTCATACAGTTTGTTTACTGTATTTAGCAGACAGGGACAGGACGGGACGGGATGGGACGGTACGGAGACGGGGACGGAGAAGGGGACGGGAACGGGGACGGGGATAGGATGGGATGGGATGGGATGGGATGGGATGACAGAAAATAATTAGTCATTATTTAATACACAAATAACTAACCTCGCGCGAACTAAGTCGCGGGTAACAGCTAGTAAAAATATATAAAAGGTCAGTTTCTTGATAATTATGAAATTAATAACCAAGATGCTAAGAATGTTAGGTCTCTAACAAATACAATTTGCTGAGTGCTGGTTTTATGTAAGAAAAACACATTTAATAAACCTGTTAACAAAAGATGTAGCGCAGGAGCGCTTTGCTGTAGTGTTTGGTCAATCTGCTTAGTCCTGCTGCAATTGGAGGACGTTATCTGCAGAGTCACCGAGAGGATGCAATTGGAGGTGGCGTCGCGTAAGCAGAATGACTACTGCTGTGTTGGAATGGTAATCAACAGGCAAGCCAGGTACTTGTCTTATATTACATGCAACTAAACTACAAAGAAGAGCAAACACTTTGTTATTGTTTGCGTTGTTAAATAGTAAATGTGTAATTGAGGTTACGTCAAAGAGTAAACAGTATTTGTGCACGAATATCATATAACCAATTTTCCATTGGATCTAATGCAATTGAATCAACTTATTGTATTACACAAGTTTATAAACCCAATCTGATTGAGAAGTTCGTGTTCTACCGAGCCAATGAATTCATATAAATATTTAATAATTAAAATAAAGAGCAGAATACTTGGCTATCCAATTAAATTTGTATATTATATCGAGCTACAACAATATAGATCTGAAAATAATTGTATAGAATTCAAGCCCACATTTATTATACTATATTGCTTTTCAAAATCATAGTAAAAAGTTCGTGCCTGTAGACGAAATATCTATATAAATGTTATAATTAATTAAACAACATGATTCACAATCACATGTACATAGTTTAAGGGGATAAAATAACTGCGGCTTTAATTTTCATTATTGATTTGGATATTTTACAATAAAAAAGAGATTTTAGTGCAGTGTATCTGCCAAACCTATCTTTAACTTGCGAAAAAGCAATAAGAAGTTCGCTAAGTGTAAATTTGAAAAGATATTTTATCTCTTCGATATTTAATTTTAATGGAAAGTTGTATAACATTAACAATTCTTGGCAGAAACATATCCAGAGAACTCGCTCATTTTTTAAAATGTTGTGTTGGTATAATAACTGCTGAATGGACCATTTTGACGTGCATGCTGCAATCGTATTCAGATCACTTAAAAGCAGCAACATTTGGTTTGTTTCTCGTTTATGTCTCTTTCTGCCTGTCATCTTTGTAATATAAATACTTTTATACTGTACTGGTTTACCCGCAGCAATTCTGATTGTCTAATTAACTAAATGAATAAGGTCACAATGAGCATCGAGTTGACTATTTTATTTATTGCAAGATAATCAGTACTTTACATTAATAAATGCACTTGATGTGAGCAGCAGTAGCTAACAATTTGAGGGATAAAAATTAACATGGGAGAAGGTAGGTGTCAGAAGGGTTACGTTTAGAGTTTCAGATATGATAAATGTTCGGAAGGGCCAATGCAATTTAATTGGTAACTGACGGATTTGAGCTTAGTAACGTCGAATATAATGTGAATAAAATTATACAGAATGATTTTCTAAGTACAGAAATTGTATGAGCGTTATGTATTAGAATTTTATAAGCCAGCAAACGTCAAGTTAACTGAAAGGTAAACGAAAAAAGAGTGCTAGTAAAGCAATAATTGCAATAGAGCAATGGAAAAATGTAAGGCAATCAATCGAAAGACAATTAGTGACATTCTAAAAGAACTCAAGATCAAGTGTATCAGTGCATTATAAACCAAAGTGAAAATTAAATGCAGAGCAAAGTGTGGTGACATTTATCTCAACAAAAGGACAATTTAGTGAACTTGCAAAGACATAGCATCAAAACTGTAGCCCATAAGTTTAAACATATAATGAAACTCTTTTAAACAATTGTAAATCTAGTTGCTTAGTTACGAGACAGTTAATGGGCAGGAGGAATCAAACAAGCTTACATTTTTCATGTTGGGGGAAAAGTGAGCTCCACGTTTATTGTATTAAGTTGTGAATCAAAAGTTATTTGCGATACCAGTTTCGTGTTATAGTTATTAACCAAGTTGCTGGGTATCTGTGGGTGTAATTTTACCAAGTATAGGGGCTCCCAAGATAGTGCAATTAGGGCAGCAAGTTTCCACCTGGTGCGTGGTTGAGTGCGATCCTACGTCAGTGACGATTTTGAGGCAGTTCCAAACATCTGAAGGCAGATCTTTTTGTGCTACATGGAGAGGAGGTCTACAGCTATCCCTGGGTAGAACGAGCAAGCCATATCCAAGCGAGTATTTGCCGTGGCGTCCTTCCAGTGTGCCAACCAACAGCGCAGCACCTCTTCAAAAAAGGTAGGATTCCATAAAAACTAAGAGCAGCAGCCTCATAGAAACTGGGGTTCGTCAAAAATAGACCTTTTCCAAAAAGTCCAATGTGTTTCCAGAGTCCCAGATTCATCGTGCTTCGAAGAATTTAGTTGGCGTCTCTAAAAAGTGCGAATTGAGGGAGCAGCTGCAGTTTTTGTCGGAAATTGAACAACAGCGAATCAAGCGTGGATTTCCGTCTCACTATAAATAATACGAGGTAAGCAGAATTAGTCATATTTACCTGATGCATTCTTTCCATTTTGGTGTTTAAATTTAATTTTACGTTATTTTTGCACTGACGGATCATCTTGTTTACTGCACTAAATTTAGAGGTTATTTAATTGTCAGTTAGGAACAGTGCGTTTGCCCTAATATCAGAAAGTAATTGTTATACAACAAATTATTTGCCATACAAATTTTTCTACCTATTTTATGAACCGACCCACTGAGATAAGAATTGTTTCATGTTCACCGAAACTAATCCCTAATTTATTGCAAATAAATAAAATAAGGAAAGAGCAATTAACCATTTATTTTTGGTAATAAATATTACATTCTTTTAATTTGCCCTGAGTTTGACAGGAAATTCTTAATTGAAACTTAACAATCTATAAAGTGTAGTACCCCTTGCCATAATTAGAAATTTTATACTTTATAAACCCTATTATTATTTATAAAGCGAGGCTACTATTAGAATATTATTTAAAAAATATCTCCTTAAAATAGTTACTATTTACAGTAAGACAACTAGATTGTGTGACAATTAAAAGCATATATAGGGTGCCCCTAAAATGTGCGGACACGTCCAGTGTCATGGCTTAAAAACATATTGTTGGGTTCAAAATAAGACCATTTAGCTTAACTCATCTACATCCAAATGCATTTCAATAGGCAAATATTCTGTTCTGTAGTTCTGCTAAAACAAATAAATCTGCTTATAACAGTGGAACCTTTGGATCGACTTAGGTGATATTATGATAAGCTATTTGCTATTATTGGTTGACCGATATTAGATAAAAAACATAAATTTTTAATTGCAGTAGCAGGACACAGTTTCTCAAAATGTTTTCTGTCCGGAATACCCGAATGGAGTGTCATATCGAATATCAAAATCAATTTAAGCGTTCTACTATTGATTGATTGTCAACATATACATGCATTAATAAGAAATCACGTTTTTAACTTACAGTAAAAAAACATGCACACATTTTTGGTCATAATTTGAGATTTATTAGTTCCTGGATATGTGATTCAACCCGACTTGCAATTGGGTATTTTACCGTATATATTCTTCGCTGCGTGTCTCCTTTAGCCCCAATCTGCCCGTTTTATGACTTAGGTCGAAAGCTTCGCCTTCGAGCGATTGCCTCGTGCGTCGCTTCCATTGTGGTTTAGTAGCCTTACCTTTAAATAACCACCTGAAAAATTTATGGACATTACTGCGAGTCCACTTAGACCCGGTCTATGACCCTCCGCTGTGCACCTGACACCCACAAGCTCGCACACATTCCTCGGTATTTATACCAGATAAGATCTTATTATATGAGAAATAGCTGCAATATTACAGTAAACTTCACGAGCATACGTCGGGTATATTTTACAGGAAATTGTGTGATTGCTAATAACCTCCTTACGCTTTCCTCTAATTGTGGAAACAGCGGATTCATATGGTTCCGGATTTTTTAACCGGATCGTGGAGGATGGTTCGACCCGTTTGAGTCACTTTCTCTTATTTCAGCACTCGAGCTGATTTGTTCCTTACGATTTACAACCATTTTGCTGAATAACTCAGCTCATTGATTACCCGATTGTCTTTCCTGCTGAAGGTAAATTGCTACCCTAAATCAGTCGCCAGAGCTAGAAAGTCGCGTTAGTTTCGCTTTTTATTCGAGCGTACGTGCCAAAACCAACATAATGTGCGAAATTTCATTTGCAGCGTATGTAAAACACACATTGCAACAAGTTGTAACGCCTTGTACTCCATAAACACCGCTGCATATATAGGTGTTGTCACGTGTTGTACTATATTGTTGTGCATAATTTCAACACATGCTTTCGCCTACTCGGCTATTAGACAGAAAGAAATGTGAGAAAACTCGCGGTGTTTAAGAATTCAAGCCTTGTTGCATAAGGATCCTCTGCAGAAAATTAATCATGGTTATCTTGACAATTAACTAATGAACAACAGACCTGCAGAAATTTGCAAGTGCACACGTCGGCGTTGCTGTTCCGCTGTTCTTTATTCCTTTTTGAATTCGCATTCTGATGCAACCCGGATAATTCTGAATTATGAAAATCACCGCATTATTTTACTTAACAGGATCCTCGCTTCCACCACGCAAGCCTGGCAAGGAAACAAACGTGCCTACAACGAAGAAAGAATGGAACAAGGAAGTTCTTGTTTCTCGGTTGACTTGTCATAATGAAGGAGAAACAAATCGACTTGTTTAGGAAGACGTTCTAATGATATCATTTTCGATGATGTAATTGCAACCACGGCACTCGCTAGGTGTTAAAATTCTGAATTGAAAGTGAAATCCGCGTCGGTGACCTTGGTTTCGTTTATCGTTTATCGACGAGCAATTTTGACCCAATCTAATCGCTTAAAGCTTGCATGTTAACCTCGATATCCCACAAATTAGTACGAAATCGTGTGCGAAATGCTGAATGCGGGCGATGTGAAAAATGCGTTCTATTAACTCGTGCCTTAAAAGTTCAGACTTTGAAATATAAATTGAGATTGTTCAGAATGATCTTGTACGCAATTTTTCTCTTTCAAGATTTTTGAATAAACCAATATCAATAAAGAAAACTATATATAAGCATTCTAAAGCGAAATATATTATTCGTGTATGTAAGAATAGGAGTCTAAGACAGGAACAATTATTCTAAGAAGCTCACTGATTTATAAAAAAGATTTATCCTGATATTACCAAGAATCATATAACAATAGCGTCTAGTTCCGTTAAGAATACACCAGATCAAAAACAATTGAAATCACAAAAAATCATGTAGCGCTAGTCATGCAAAGTCTATTAATTTAAAACGTATATCGGTATTAAAAAAACCTACTTGTATAATTAAATAATAAACATACTAGACGAATATCTTTTGTTAAAAAATATACACGACTAAGTAGGAATCTCGGTACGTATCGACTCAAAAAAGATAAACTTTTGTTGAAGCTGAATTTTACATAAATAAGTACCATCCCTGCATAACTTTTTTCACTTATAAAATATGTTTTTAACTCGTCGGTATTTTATCCACCACTGAAAATGTCTGGATCAGAACAGTAAACTTTCCCTGACTCAATACAGGAAAAGCAAGACTACTATGTCTTTATGTATGTATTTATTAATGTATGCATCCCCATGGAAAAACAGAAACAGGAGCTGTTTGATTTTATTTAATTTTTATTGTCAGTATTAGCCGCAATATGCTAAATGACTATAAAAGGGGTGTAGGATCATTAACTTTGTATTATAATTGCTTTATTGTATGATAAATAAACCAGTAGGGCAAATGTGTGACTTCGTATTGACAGGTCTATAACCTTAAAATTGCAGGTCCTAGAAATACAGCGTAAATTGAATTACAAACACCGAAAAAGGCAAGACCACGTCAGGTAATTGCTGCTAAATATGTGACGTGGCTTCCGGCTAACCTGTTTTGTTTCAGTGACGCAACCATACGTTCTGATGTGCAACTGTTCTATTTCCGGCAAAACTGCCAAAAATCGGCTTCCAACCACAAATCTAAGTGATGCTATCCCGATTATTCAAATCTGGACGGATCTGAGCCGCTGGAATCACGTTCAACCCCTCGGGAAATGTCAGAACTTGAAGAACCTATTTGGGGCTGCTCCACCTGATTCCTATGTAATTTACCTTTTCAAGTGGTGCTCCGTTGCTGGTTTGCAGAATGAAGAGACGCCACGGCTATTACACGCTTGGTGACGACTTCCTCCTCCAAATTTCTCCACCCAGGCACTCCTGAAGGGCAACTCCAAATGTAGCACACAAGGTTCGGGCTTGCCGATGTCTCGGATCAGTTAAAAGGGGCTCCGAAGTTTGGCGTGGCTCTACGACGCACCTGGTAAATTCTTTCTGGGCTAATTGCACTTTATTGGGAACTGTTATGATTCGGAAAATTAGCCACAAAGATGCACTACACACTGGTGACTATGATTAAACACAATTTTGGCTCAACAAATAACAGCCTAAATGTTACAAGCTTCTCTCTGATCTCCTCTGTTAAAAACAATTGACATTCTCGTTTCCAGGCGATAAAAATTTACATTTGCTTATAAGAAATAAGGTTTGGTTTACTTGTTTACTTATGGACTATAGTTTTGAGGGAATGTTCTTGCTTAATTACTAAAATGTCTTTTTCTTTGAAATTCTTCACATAGCACTTTTCTCTGATTTTAATTCATTTGGTTTTAATTGCACTTACTTTAATGAGTTTATTTAGCACTGTATCAACTGTCTGTTTTCCGATAGCTTGCCTTATTGCTCTATGCTATCTTTACTTCCTCGTACTGCTTTGCTTCACGTTATCGTTACCTTGGCGTTTGTGACTTATAAACCTTTAATACTTATAACGCTCATAACATTTCTGTACGTCACAAAACATCTTGTATCATTATTTAACGTTATTCATCTCAACCCTGTCAGCTACAAATTCAAGCTGCTTTTGCCATTCCAAACATTAATTATGACTGAAACTGTGAATGTACCTCTTTTAAATTCTATCTTATCTCATGCCAACCGTTCTTACTCAAATTATAATTGCTGCTGCTCATATCAAGTGAATTTATTGGTGTAAAATTAATGACTTTCTTCTAATAAATAAAATATTCGATTCTTTACTAATTTTTGGACTTATTCATTCTTGTGTTAACTAGGCAATCAGAACTGCTGTGGCCAGTAAAGCATTAGAATATACTATTAATTGAGGTTGCATTTCAATTCGTATGTTTTTCTCAAGTTTCAATTTGTTCATTCTTATGGGTTTTTTGCTAGGAGCAAACATTAAATACTTGTAAACTGCGTGGCGATGATAAATGTTCTAAATAAGTAGTACCATCAAGTTAATCTTGAACATGATTAACAACCACTCTTATAAAGGTCACTAATATGACGTTAACTTTAATTCGCTGTTAAAATAAACAAGGGCGCATCAAAATTTGTTTACTAATGAATAAAATGCCATAAGCACTAACGTTTTGATGCGCTTTCGTTTATTTTAGCAGCGAATTAAAGTTAACGTCAGATTAGTGGCCTTTATAAGACTGGCTGTTAGAGTCATTTCGTTTTCCTCAATCTTTGGAGATTTGTTACTTTTGGTAAAAGCATATGCTAACTTGACAGCCTTTTCTTCATAAAACTATTAAGATCGAAATACTATCTCTGCAGTTTCGACAGACTATCAGCGTTGCCTTTAGTTCAAATAGAGCTGCGCCGTATTCTGTCCAATCGTTCCACTAAAGTAGACCATCGTCATTAATGCTTCTACGAATCTCCAAACACATCTGGGTTTGCGTTACCTTCTTATAGAACATAGTTGTATTAAGCTCGTGTGATTTGGTAATTTAGTACTATTTTACAATGTTTTAGTTCTAACTGTCATAACTTAATATTTCACTATTTTGTAAAGGCGGAACGTTACTTTTAAGTGCATTATTTTTATATCACATCACTCATATACTTAGTATTTGTTTTGATAAACCTCTGATAGCTACGTGAAGATTTTATTTTTATCAGACTTACTAGAAGCTTACTCATGTTTCAAACAGACCTTAGTATATTCCTTGCGTGTAATGCTTGTTTTCATATTTAAAGATAAGAGCCGACTTGTATTATTATATGTTTTATTATTGTAATTAGATATAAAATTGTACTTAATATAATCCGAATATTCGCAAAGCCGGTCCTGTGCTAGAAGAGTATTGTGAAGTATAATTTGCGTGTACAGCAGGAACGTATGTAGAAGCCTGTGAGCGGGACGGTGGGAGATTTCAACTTTCAAGCATATTTTATTGATGTTTTCAGGTTCAACATTAATCGAATGCAGTCTCAGCTGAAGGCTGCACGTGTTTACGACTCTCGACTGCATTGTGCAAGCCGCCTTCAGATAAAATAATTATAAGCAGCCGAAGAGAGTTTTAAAGTTGCATGCAACTGAAAAGTGTAGCGAATAAGCGTTTACGAGTCCTGTAAACGCAATTTACGTAGTGTAACTGTAAGTACACCAATTGTGCCATATTTAAAGGCGCATTCGAAGCTCCCATTTTGAGAGGCGTCAGCAGTCCTTGAGAGGCCTGTTTGCCATCGGAAAATCCCAGTATCACATACATTATACCAGTCAGGATCAATAACGCAATCTAAGACGGGCTCAATTAGGGGGCGCCCAGCACGTCTAAAGGTCAGTTTCATGCAAAATGTTTGCCGTTAGTGCTGTTACGAATTGCGTCGAACTACGAAAATATTTTATGGGTGTGCAAGAATGGATTATGTGTTTAATTCGGGCCTGATTTGAATATATGCAATGCGATCAGGGTCGGCATTAAGACATTATGACGTCCATTTCAAAGTCAATTATTTCAACATTATTTTAATATGCCTTTATTGACGTGTCATATACAGGCTGAGTTTTTTATCATGTAACAACTTGTAGGCAACCCATTATGCAGAAGCATGCATTATGTATGCTTCTGCATAATGGGTTGCCTACAAGTTGTTATATGATAAAAAACTCAGCCTGTATATGTTTATAACTTAAATGCGTGTAGATTCAGGTCTCTCGCTGGTAGGTTTTGTAAGATCGTATTTTCTTTTACTTTTATTGGTATTTTTCTATCTTTGCCCGTTTTGGAGGCAATAGATTGATGTAAACAAATTGGCTTTTTTGATGCATTGTTTAAAGTAATTTTCAGCCTGACAACACAATAGGGGAAACCAGATTCCTGTTTTGGTAGATAATCATCAGTCATAAGCCGCGAACTGGGAATTAAGAAGGTTTCATGTATTCACTGAGCTAGAAAGATAAAGATGGAAGGCAAATAGTTCTTAAAATATTAAGGCGAGATGTCTCAATTTAACGTATCCACTGAGGGGTGCACAAACGCCTCATTTCATGGTACGTAAACTTATTTTGCATCTGCACTGTTTACATTCCACTATTTATTATGCTGAATTTAAGAATCAAAAAATTTTCAATTATTCTAATGGATTTGTAGCAAAGGTAGTTTTTATTTCGTCGTAGTTGAGTTGCTTAGTATGTTGTTATTAATTGTGTGTGATACATTTAAATTTGTCTGTACAGTGTAAGAGTTAACTGAATCTAGCGCCTAATTATATGTTTTGTGTTGCGAGCTAATTTATAGTTAAATTAAATCAAATTAAACTGTATATTAGTTTCTTGTATTTATTTTGCGATTTGAAATTACAAAGTTTTTACGTATTTATTAACTGATTGATCACAAAACACCGACTTCATTTTTAGGTGACGAGGTGACTGACAACCATAATCAGGGCAGCCATTAAAGCCAAATCGTGTTCCAATGTAAATAAAACAACAGTACCTAAATAAGGGTAAGAGGTATTCAACCAAAATACAGTCACACGATGAGCAAAACATTAATTGACTAAAAAAAATAAATTAGTAACTATTACTACTAGTTAAATAACGTTAACCAGACATAAAGTTAGTTGTATCAATACTTCCAGCTGTAAGCGTGGCATTTCGGATTCATGTTAGTTTTGCGTTTTCTCTATAAATTGTACGTCTATGTTCTGAAAGATAAGTTTTACTGAGTATAGATTCTGATATTCTCTTGTGGCAGCACTAATAATTTTAAAATGATTTCATAGGTTTCCGTCCTTTTTCAGTACGTCACGAACCACTTCCGAAGTAATTTGTTACCTACATTTATAATTTTTGTACCTGTTAAGTCGGTGTCACGAAAATTATTACACCATTGGTGATATCAATGTCACACTAATCCAATCTGTGAACAATCTTTGGCCATATATTCAGAGCAGCACTAAATATTTTGAGCTTTATAGATTATTGCATCCGACTCAGAATTGGTTACCAAAACAAGAAAAATGTTTAACTGAATTTTATTTTATACGTTATCATTAGTGTTACTTCTCTGCAGTGGCATACCACGTATTCTTTTATGAGTATACGACTATACGAATATAGCCCCCCCCCCCCCTTGAATTTTCCAGTCTATTCTGCTCTTAGCCAACTGATGCCGATTTCTTTCTACTCTGTCTTTTACATCATCCAACTAGCATCTTCCTCGTCTTCCTAATGCTTCTTATTTACTTTCTTCCGTCACATCACGACATTTTTAGTCCACCTTTCGTTTCCTTGTCGACTCACATCCTCTACCTTCATTCTTTTCCGTATTTTCTCGTTTCGAATGTGGCCCCTTGAACTAACTTCCAACATAGCTCTTTCAGTAACCCGTTGCGTTGTTCTTACTGTGTTAGCCCATTGGGCTCTAAGCATTTTCCGAGAGCTGTGTAAGTCATAGACAATTCTTTTTGTTCTGCTCTTGATTCTGTTTGTCTAGTCTACATTCTCCGAAAGATGGCATCTCCCTGTCTAACTGCTCGTTTAACTGTTGTTCTCCGTGTTACTGTGTTCTGCTGCTTATGTTTGTATTATTGCTTTGGTATTTTTCTATATAATCGATGAGGTCTCTATATATTTAGTCGATTCTTACGTTGTTTATTCCTTGGAAGGCTGTCCAAAGTTATATCGAGTCGAAAGATTTTTCCTAGTTCAGAGAGGCCAAGTTGAGGGGTACATTATATTCAGTAAATACTTCTGTAAGAATTTTTACTGTTCCTAGAGCAATCGTGCCTCCCATTGTTAGCATCCATTTAGTAACACCGTTTCTCCGGAGGCTCTTCTATTCTATATTCGAGTGAAAGCTTTTTCAGCTGATGCTTGGTGCTTTCCGGAAAGGCTTTAAAAGGCCAAATTCGTCATTTTCACGTCTTTGTTGGTGCTGGATTCAGGTAGGAATATTGCGCAACTCGATTTATTGTAAAGTTTGAAATTTACACGAGTATTCCCTTGAATCCCTGGCTATCTTATTTTGTCACCAAAGTGTCAGAAACTTTTAATAACGAATGTGTAAGGTGCAGAGAGCGCTATTACTATTTGTCTTTTCAAAAATTTTGTAGAATTTTCAGGTTAAAATGCAATCAGAAATGCTCCAAGTGAATGATGCACTTTTAATATTAAAAAAGTAACTTTCCGTTGCCTACCCAGTAGAAAATAATGTGATTTTTCGCAAGCTATCGTTTACGCTTCAGAAAATAATTATTAAAAAATTTTGGATAGAATTTTAAAATTTTTTATATTTCTTCAAATTAGATTAGTTTCAAAATCAATACTCCCTATAATATCAACCAATAAAAAACGGTAAAAATGCACAGTTACGGATGTACTAACTTTTGATAATGTATATAGCAACGGTGATAATCATATACCTTCTTGGCTAATGACTGATAGTCAAATACCTTCACAAACATCGCCTTATCTGCTGAAAGTACAAACGTCATAGCAATCACACTAACTGTACTTTTAATATTTATAAATAAACTGTTCAAACGTTGTTTATTGACTCGTGATATAATATAGCCGAATACAACTCGTGTTTTCTTGATTATTAAATCATTTCTGTTTCCACTCGATATATTGATTTAGGCAATCAAGCTCTCGTCACACTAGTTGCATTATATATGATAGTTTCCAATTTTAATATAATTGTAAATATTCTAAGTTCAGCACAAGCTGAGCTAAATTTAAGAATAAAATTAATATTTGTCATTCACATGTCTCATCCTCATAATATAAGTGATTTTTCTTACAAAGATATGCTTGGAAAGCCAATTACTTTCTTGACTAATTCTAAAAATAAAAATAATTTTCAATTTAGCTTTACCTGTATTTATGATGATTTATTCAGTTAAATTACGCATAACTACAAATTAGACCCGAGGCATCCTTTCACTGTGCTTTTCACTCCAGACTACCACAACAGAGCTGGACATCATGAGTATGAGTTGATGCTCTTTGACAAAAAATGGTCATGGTCAAATTGTCAATTTCACAAACATTTAAGGATTATGCCAAAGATTTCTATGATGGATCCTCCTGAAGAGTTCAGTGTCACCCGGCAAGTGAGATGATTGAGAAAAGATTATCGTGTTCGTTGGAAGACCTAGTGAAGAAAAATATGGACCCGTTTTTACTAGTTTTAGCATAAGGGCAGTATATTTAGAGTTAGATGGGTCCTTAACTACACTCAGCTACTTGCAACACGAGGTCCTTCTTCTGGCATTTACTTATCAAATTGCATCAGCTCTAGAGGAGGTTAAAAAAATAATTAAAGGGATCACTTATGAATTTGGATCAACACTTTCTAACTTCAGTTTGATATTTTATCTCTCCAGGAGTGCCACACGGCTATAGGAATTGTCGGTATCATCTCTGCAATGGGGACGGAGGAGTCACAACCGATGATTGGATTAAAGTGAAGACGCCTGACAATTCCTTTCTGTCGGTCAGCGCAGTCAAAGGGTTGCAGCGGATTGTCATCACTACTGGACCACTTCCAGGACTGACCAGGAATACCTGAAGATGGGAGTAGATCAAAACTCCCGAAACGTTGTGTGACATACACCCCAGACAGTGGAAAAGGTCCGATAAAACATATCATTTCATTTTGTACAGTAGCATTTCCCAAGCAGTTAATTTTCAGGATACCTGCTTTAGATGTAATATGTATCTTATCCCTTTGCAGAAAAAAAAATACCCAAATGTTCTTTAAAAAATATCATGCTAGGAATAGGAAACTTATGTACAGTGTAAAGAAAAGGCAATGATTGTAGCTAGCGGATATGTAACATTGTATTTCTGCTTTGATGAATTTTAAATAGTTATTGATACTCATATGCAGACTGCATTTTAAGCGTTGTAAACATATTTTGCATTAGTTTTGCTTTTAATTTTCACAAAATTTCTATTGCACCTGCCTAATTGACGCTGGTCCTTCCAGTTTTCTCAGGGGATGAACCTCAAGGCTTGTAAAGAAAAAATAGTTAATAACGGTGAAAATATTTCCTTATTCTCATTGTCTAAAGCAGCCGCTCGGTGTTGGCAGGAATTAATCAAACTTAATTTTTTGACATCTTAATCACAACTGAAAAATGCGCTTAAGCTCTCGAGGAGTGTGAAACGAACTACCTAATTATCCTGAAAGCACTCCCGCTGGGTTTCTTATACTTATCATTAATCTCCAAATTCATGCACACCACCAGCACTTTACACAAATCTCCCCGTTGCTAGCTTCATATCGGCGATTACTCAGCGTTTGCGTTATAAATTCCAGGTTTACTAATCACTCGGTGTATCAACCGCAGCAGAAGGAAACCGGCCGCGTTATACCAAAAACAGGATTAGAGGAGCGTATCGCGGACTGTATTTGTCCTAGCGATTGCTATTCACGGGACGTCAGTATTTGTAGTACGAGGATACATATTGCTCGTTTAATCCCCAGACAGGACGTATAGAGAATATAGCGATATTATAATGCAAGAGTCATATGAGACCGGACGCTACAGATCCCAATGTCCGGAGCGAGACATGACCGGCGTTAATTCGCGCTGAGACAATACCATGAATTATGGGAGTGGCAACCCTGCATTATAATTACTGCACATTTATTTTCCTCTTTATTATTGTTTGTACTTATTTATAGGTCTGCAGTTTGCTTTCATAAATTTTATTTTTTCTAGCGGACGTTTGTGGGACTTCGCCGGACAGGGTTGTCCAAACTCGCTATTATGTCAATATTTTCATTTGGCTGTTTGAATTGAGCAGACATTTTTTATAAAAAATACTTGATAAAGATAGGCACAAAATTGACAAATGTTGGGATAAACGAATTCGCTGTTTTGACCACTATAAGACAGTTTGCGGAGAAAATGATTACAGTAATAGTCATAGTAAGCTATATCGACTAGGAATAACAAATACGTCATCTAGGACCAATTACATTAACCTCTTTATATGGAAAAGACCTAATTGTAAAAAATACATATTTTAAAAGATAGAACTGTAGAGTGAATAAAGAAAGTATGATAAAAGGAATTACTATCTATTAGCAAAGCAAACATGTTTTTAAGTAACAATTACAAAATATCAACGTCGTTACTTGTTAATAAACAACTAGTTCAAATATGGTCCCGGTAAGGGGTTGTAGAAATAAAGAATAGTTAATAAATTCATCTAATTGTTAAAATAGCAGTAATCGGATAAGGGCGTTAGGATTAACAACTTACCGTGATAAAATCCTGTGAAGCATATGGAGTAGTCGAGCTGCGAGGCAACAGACGCTATCAAGCGATAATAAATTCCCAAGGAAAATTATAACGTCTAATATCGAAGATGAAGAATATATTTCACCAGAATAACTCCTTTAATACACAAAAACATACCCAACGGACCTTTTCTGAGAGTCTAAATCAATACCAAATCGTAAAGTAGGTAAACTTGTCAGTGTCTAAATAATGCGAGAAGAATACTAACTCAACATCAGTTTAACTACGATGCGCAGATCTAAAATCAAAATTTTAGGTGGCTCACCATAGATATCCAAAATTAATTGCGGTTCGAGCAAACAAGACAACCTGAGTAGCATTAATACCTCCGTGTTTATATATGCAAATAAATTTGGACTTAAATTGTTAAGACATAAATTATTAGAAGAGATTCGAACAATGAATGGCATACGGAACGGATTCAGCGAATTAGTGGTATTGTGCAGTATCAGGGTAGTTTGACTCTGCAAAAGGTGGGGTACTTTCCATTTTTGAACAGGTTTACGAGATGAAAGTTTTCCAACTTTTTCAACCGTTGCTCGTGCCGCCATCTTGAAAAATTGCGATCAAAATCAGTTTTCCGCATTATTTCCTTACCAGTGCATTCTAGGATAAAAATAGCTATTATGAATATTATAGAAGAGGTAGTTTTTTTTGAAAAATGTTTTGTAAGTGAAATAAATACCAAGCTGAGGCGTTCTAGAGTGGAGCAGATTAATGAAAATTTCAACAATACTCCGCAAATTTTTTATGATTATTGTTCATTAATTACTGCATATTGACTGTTTCCATACTTAACTATTAATTAGGTGCTATTAACTCGATTCCAAACCACCATTGGGTACAGTTGAGGGTGCATTTTGTTTTCTGTTATTCCCAGTAGGCCTAATTATTAATTTTTGTTGTCGGTTTGATGGTCCAGGTTAATTCGTTCTATTTCATCATAAAAATTTTGCAATCGTTGTCGGTTTGAGGTCCTCCAGTTGACGGGTGGTTTGAAAATCCCACCGTTTGACGGGCTGGGTCTCAAAGGCCTTAATTCTGGCATTTTGTTGCTTAAAATACACTAACATGTTTAGTGTTTTGAATTCACTTGTTACCATAGTCTATTTTACGCTATTGAAAATAAAAATATATGCTGAAAGATCAACTTTAAAGTATCACCTATTATATAAAGTGTTACGTTTTTTAACAGTGTTTACAAACAATCGTTAACATTTATAAAATCGAAAAATGTAATAATTAGCAATGGTGTAAATAAAATATACAATAATCCATTAACTCTAAAATATAAAAATTGTCCATCTGAAGTAATGATGACACACAAAATATTGGTTCGTCAACGTGCCAAATGAAATTTTTCTGAGCAATCAATGAAACACGGCTGTTTATGCTTTAATCAGTGTAAACTATACAAATGCACTCACTTAAAGACTTATATGGCGTGATTTTTTTGTTCCTAGGATATTTACATATTTTGCGAGTGGTAAATTCCAGTAACTGCCACTAGTCGTACACTCATACGAAATTTTGATACTTCCCCTAAATAAATAGAGTCTTGCACGTTCACTCAGGAACTAAGAAAAAAACCTAGATATTTAAAAAAAACGAAGTATAAGATGTGATCTTTTACCAAAAAAATAAGTTGAACAAAAAAGTTACACGCGTAGACAGGTTGAGGCTTGTAATAGT
This sequence comes from Agriotes lineatus, assembly GCA_940337035.1. Taxonomy (NCBI): domain Eukaryota; kingdom Metazoa; phylum Arthropoda; class Insecta; order Coleoptera; family Elateridae; genus Agriotes; species Agriotes lineatus. The sequence continues at coordinate 16,930 of CALNHX010003736.1, read as the reverse complement.
ACTTTTATTTAGCCCTTGCGTTGGGCACCGTAAACTGTAATGTGGCTTTTCCCGTGCGCTATACTTTACAGTACTGTGGATTTACATTGCTTTTTGTATGTTAGTTAGCTCAGTCATAGGAGTATAACACCCGCTCTTACCTCAGTAGAGCTAAGGGATTTGTCAATATTGCTCTTGACGGGCGGCTTGTGATCGCTTATAATGCTGTAATTGTACATGCAAATCCTACCAGAAATGAAAACTAAACAGTATACTGTGTAAGAAAACATTCATACATGGAAATACATAAAAAGAATACACAATGTTAATAGATAAATGTTATATGAGCTATGCTTAGTAGCACGGAACAGTCCACGGGCTTAATGCTGAATCTACTGGCAATGTTTAAATTCCGCCCTCGAATTCACTGAATACGGTCCTGACTCCAGTAGCTTGAAATCAGCTGAAGCGATATGTCAACAATATGATGCACGCTTTGTCCTGGCTCTCCTAATTCAGCAAGTACGCGCACGTGGCCTTTGGTAGCGTCCTGCCTCGTTGCAACTATTTCACAATGCGTTGCAATAGCAGTTAATTCCATATTACGGCTTTGGGTTTTCTCATTATTTCTGGGCCGTAAATTCACTCGTAAAATGTAATTATAGTAACTAAACTTTCCTTTATTTCGTAGCAAGATGTCTATGAGATCAGCTCCGTGTATGGACAAAGTCGAGTGGTTTCCTTAAAGCTCGAATGGCAGTCGGAATACCGTATTCTGGCTATGAACTGCAGCTGTATCTCGGAGATGCTTCCCCAAGCCGATACTTGTAAGACTTCGCGTGGCGTCCCTTTGATTTCGGGTGACACGTACACCTCGCTTATTGGCAGACGACTGCTTCTTGCTGCTTTAAAAGCGCGAAATTGCACTAAGCCGGGATCAGTATTCCGCTGGCTTGCACTTCACTATTCGAGTGCGCGGATCATACGTTGCAAGTTTTAAATACACAATACGCTTTAATTTAATTACTAGAATGTAAGAAATACAGTTTTATTACTAGCGGAATAAAGATTGAATACCAAATGCCAAGGTGGCACGAATGAGCCTGTTACAGGCTGACAAACTAAACGCCCTTACTGTAATCAAACGGTTGGAGTTGGATTATACAAAAATACCTGCATTAAAGGTAGGAAGGTACATAGAAGCTAAAGAATTTACAAAAATATTTAAAAAGTATAACAAAAACAATTTTACGTAACCTCACACGCTCAGCACATTAATTGGAGAATCCTAAGAAACTGCGCGTTAATCGATAACTTCTTTCCATCTGCTTTTTTTTTTCGTCGTTGAGCATAACGTCTGCCACATATTCGCATTATTTTCTATTGCAAAATTGACAGATAATAGAGCTCTTCAAACCAGCTTTTCTGCAGCCACATTCTGTGCATTTTCATGATATAAAATTGAAGAGGGCCTCAAGAACTCGATCTTTCGCAGTTGTCACTGCAATAATTGGCTTTATAGCTGTTTCCAGCCCCACTTCGGTGGACTGTTTTTAATAACATTTCGTGCATGGACTTGGTGGTACGTTTTAAACACTTATTACCGCAAATACTAGCACTGCTAAAATTTTCATTAATCCGCTTCACCTCAAAGCACTGCAATTCAGTATTTATTTCACTTACAAACAAGATGAGAAGGTGAAAGCGCCTTATCGATACCTCGGCACAATGTTAAAATGGAGTAGTTGTTACCATGCGCTCTTTGGAAACAGAAACTAATTATTGCGAAACATAGAAGGTGAAAATCGGTTTAAAATGGAGTTAGCAATTTGTCGTTAAGGGTGCGAATGGAGCAGAGAGTTCCGATAATGTGGTATTACAGATTTAGGGGTAAGAAAGGATAAATATTTTCAGCGGCATGTTTTGATAACGTTTGAAAATATAGTGCCCTTAGCGAGATGCGAACTCGCGACCTTAGACTTAGCAGCTTTGTCGTTTTTTACTTGCCCAACATCACAGTGTAGTAACGTTACTGCTTAACTGCTATTACTGGTAATGTCAATACAAATCCATATATGTATATACATAGAAAGAAAAAACTACGAATTTTCCCAAAAGCTTATCAGTTTTTTGAATTAATTTTCCACACAAACTGTAGTACACCACAGTAGTAACGCTAGTGTCTGGTTAGAATATCCAAAGCTGTTTATCTTTTCCTTACATGAAAGGTCTCTATTAGCAACTAAAGTGTTGTTTAAAAAAGCTCGTAGGTATAATATGTATGGTAGAAGTATATGCTGCAATAAATATGGGCATTTGTTACTATAATTTTTAATATTAATTGCAAATTGATATTTTGTAGCTACTCAAAGATTGCTTCTATAAATATTGGGTTCAAATTTAATTAAATTTTGAAGTATTGCGCCTTTTAATCTAATCGTAGAATGTTTATATCAATGGACTAACTCGATAAAACGTGAATCCTCAATCAGGGTTGGGTTTTAACACTTTGATAAGATAATAATTTGAATGAATTGCCATTAGACCCAATACAAAATTGGTTAAACAATATGCTTGCATAATCGCAAATGAACAATAGTTTACACTTAGATATAACCTAATTATAGTTACTATTGAGTAAAGTAGTTGACTACAATCTGTTTAATTAGGTAAGTTTTATCTTTTTGCATTTCTTAATTTGCATGTGATAAATGAATCCTGATTTTAGGTACCTGTGTTGGTCACCACATCAACGCCGCAGATGTGCTCCTGTTTATGGCGAGGTTACTTCCAACTGTAACGCTGGGATATGCAGATGAAAACCAAGTACCGCAGTGAAGTCCACACTCAAGAATAACTACCGTTCCTAGTTGGCTGTAAGCAACAGCGTAGCGAACTCTTCAGTCCAGTTCTTCAGCCAGTGACAACACATCTTCGCAGACGAACTTCACCAATGGTCCCCGGTTGCACTCAATTACCAGCCACTTAAATACGTATGGTTCGTGCATTAATTTATTTCTCTATATAACCTATATAAATAAAACACACTTTTTTGCCTTTATTCAGTTTACATATAAAAACCGGTCCCAACAATAATAATGTTTACTTGTTGGAGCTCTTATTTTTGGGCTTGTTCTTTTTAATTAATTCCTATTGCCTAGCAACTGACGTCTCATATTTTTTTTACATTAATGTAATATTAGATTCCATTTAATTTTTGTAAATTTCAAGAGCTTGACGGTTGTTTACTTAAATACATTTTTCTGATTCCTTTCAGTTCACGCTGTCAATCTTGCAAGTACCTTCTGTCTTAATTCTTGTTTATGAATTATTCATGTGCAAATTTTCTTAAATCGTGCTCACGTTTATGTAACTATTGACATGCTTTATGTGAGCAACCTTAGCATGTATAAACATTATTCAGCATTACACATTTCTGCTTAATTAGATTACATTTGTATATTTATCTTTATTGAATGTGAAACCGTCTTATATTGATCAAAAAGCAATCGGTTAACATTCATCTTCAGTTACTAGTCCCCCAAATGTTGTAACGTTTCACCCTCCTGAATTTAATTTTAGTACAGGTAATTAATTCTGGTCATTTACGACTTCCATTAATTTCCGAAAGGCCTCAACGTTTATTAAATTTCTACCTCGGGTTAAGCTCAATTCGGAGAAATAGGTTCTCTCAACTCAAATATATATAAGATCAGGAAAACACCATGTAATTACCATAAATATATTGTGTTTAACTATAATTACAAAATAAGACGAAATTCGTAAATAAGTGATTTGTACATTAAAAAAGGTCAATCAATTCCTTTGGAAAATACGTTTCGTTGTTTCTGGTTCTTCCCAATTAACACGTACTGCTCGAAGGTTGTGGTCTTCACCCTTTGGCTGGAGAGTGGCCTTTGCGATGCACCTCTCGCGCCTGCCGGCGTCGTCACTCAGGGCGATATGAAGCGACAACATTTCGGAGTTTGTTTACGTTTCTTGCTCTACCAAAATATGTGCAAAGAACAGAAGTACCTGGATTTTCTAAGTGGTGAATTCACAAGAGTAAGTTGTGGAGGTGCCCTATGGTGTAAATCCGGGCCTCCCGTAATAATGCAAAAATGAATTCTTACGTTTGTAATTAGTCCGAGAATGGCCGGAAAATTTTGGGACCGGCAGGAGTCCGTGAGCTTCGGCCGCGGCGCTGCTGACGTGCTGCGGGTGATTTCACCTTCTTGCTATAGCGGTACCCTGGGCCTTTGGGGAGGATGCTTCAGGAAGTATCTTACGTGGTTAATTACAGATATGTTAGTATATTTATGATTCGGATTGAACCACCTTGGTGAAGCGGTTCTGAACGCCAGGAATCGTACTCAGGAGCTGAGCGATGAAGATCGCTTTATGCAAATTAATCTACAAGACAGGTTTAGTTGTCAAACTAGGATTTAGGCCTGGAGGATTCTAATTTTACAAGACAGGTCTGTCGGCCAAGTAAAATCGAATACTCGGGGCTTTGCTTTTCAGGATGAGTTCGGTACGAAAAATTTAACCCAAGGGTTGACAGGTCTGTCTACCACTTCCCTTAAAGCCTGGACTGGTAAGGTTGATCTACCACGGTTGACAGGTCTATCTGCCAGTTGGAGGACCCGGTTAGGAAAGGAAGAGGATAGTTCTGGAGAGGGAATCTCAAGATCTAGGGGCAGGATTAGGGACTGGGCCTAGTGTTGCTGGTCGGGATTGGTGGACTCAAGAAAGTTCAAATGTTCAAATCTTCTTTTATATCCTTCAGTCGGCTCTATCGGTACAGCGGTTCTGGGTTCCCATGCAGTGGAGAAACGACGCGATCGGTCATTCCGCGCAACTTTGCGCATAGCAACATCTGATAACGCTTAAATAAGCGAGGCATAAATTAATACATTTTTGATGTTTGTTTATAAATTTATGCAGATGCTAGCGGTACAACGTTACCTGCTTCAAATTTAAGTCAATCATGTTCAGTAAACACCCAATTGCTTCTTATCTCGACATATAATTAACCTTTTTTTACAAAGGCATTTGTTTTATGTAATACTAACATGATTAGTGATTAAATTATAAACAATTCCGTTATCTATCCAATTTAATTATCTTTAAAACATAACTGGAGAATTAAACAAAATCGCTTGTGGGTGCAATATCACAGCAATACCTAACATTAAGAGATAATTCAAGAAGGGCGGTAAACATTTTGATTGTGATTTATACACTATTAAATAATAGTTGTCTTTTGACTGTGTAAGGAAAAAATCTAATTATTGGCATACATATTTTATATTGAATTATTATACGATATGTAAGATTGTGCTAAAAGAACTCTCCATATGCATATGAGTGATGTTTACAAATGCTGCTTCTATATTTCATATTTCCAATCCTCTTTCAAATTGAACAAACTTTTAAAACTTTCGAGTGCAACCGGTGCTTTTGCTGAAGTTCAAATTTAAGTGCGTGTTACTTGGGCAGGTATTGGCAGAGTGCAGGGTCACGTTTTGTAATTCTTAATCTGCGATAAGATCAGTAACAAGTGGCAAGTGAACAGATTCTAATGGTTGTACCTTACAGTAAATCTCCCATCCGGTTCGAGGTGACGCTCATACAACTCCGAAGATCATAGTAAAGATAATTATTACTACAAGAGTGCGGGAATTCGACTGCTTTTTCCAGCCGCATTTTTCATCCGGCAGTCGCGACACTTTCTGCGTATTTATCGGGAATTGTACCGCATTCCACGGTCACATATTCCGCGGAATAGGAATAATGGTCCGGTATGTAACTGCAAGGGATGTAATAGCGGCAATTGGAAATGGTTATTATGCAATGTCAGAGGTCGTGCGAACTGTCCCGCGTAGTGATTTGTCGCGCCGTCTTGTTGCAAACGTGCCATGAAGTGACCGGGAATCGCGCCTACACTAATGAGAACATATAATTCATAACAATACACACCACCTTCGTTATTGTGTTGGCAGACTTAAATTATTAATCGCGCTTTAAATCGGGCAGACTGCGCCTTTGAGTCATGAGACTTCAATGAATCCCAGCGTCAAAGGATTGTTGTGGGTTAATTGAGGGTTTTGGCCATTTCATGCTAATGACTAGAGCAACCACTGTTGCATTAGTTTCACTGTAAGCCGTAGAAACTGTTTCTTCGTTCAAAAATAAATGGTGGTAGGTCTAGCGAATAACTTTGTCATTTAATTCCTTCACAATACATTTTCTTAACTTTAATGAAATTATTGGTGTATATTGTAGTGACTCCACGTTGTATCGCCTATTTTAAGTTATAATTGACTATGTAATAATGATCTTTATGTATTTAAATGGTTTTATGTTATAACAATAACCATTAGACTTTAGCTATTACATCTGACTTTTACTATACTTTAATTTATTGTCAATCAATTCTCTTTTAAAACTGATTTTTTTTAATATAATAAAATAACTTCTTTGCCCTTTTATTATTATGGATTATCAATTTCATTCAATCGCTAACTCCGGTAGAAACACAGGTGGGATTCTCTCCTAATCGAGACTGCTTCTGTTCCTGAAATTTTATTCTTATATTTTATGACTACTTACTTTCTCGTTACACTTACTTGTCACTCAAAAAATATCAAATAGTAAGTACGTCCCTCCTTAAAATTATCTCACTTCACTCTTTTTATCTTTTTATTTCAGTTTTTTGTTTAAATACCTGTATTGTGTCACCCGTTCATGGACTCGACCCTCTGCTTTACCAAGCCAAGCGCATCCAGCAATCTCACAAAGATCTCTCGACGTCGAAACAAATCCTAGTCAGAACTCCGCTAAAAACACCTGGATCCACGAAGACTTCCTGGCCAAAACACGACGAGGAACCTACCAACTTTCTCCAGTAGTACTGTTAGCAGCAAATACCATCCACGTCGTCCTACCAAAATTCTCAAGCCTCCGACGACTTAGTATCACGAACCTCGACTAGATGCAAGTTATGAGATGTCACTTCAATGACAAGCTTGTCCACCCCATAAAACGCTCATTCTGCTAACAATCCCGATGTAAACCACTTCCAGTAAAAACCACTTCTTGTTATCCAATTCATATGATTCAATGTAATTTGACAATATACTCTGTTCAGCATCCTATTCCAGAAATTTGCTTTTGTATATTATAACTGTATTACTTAGGCATTCTCACCAGATCCATTTATTTTAATCATCTTCTTCTTCACATCCTTTAACCTTTTAACATTTTACTTTTATTTTCGCCACGCCATTTTGTTTTAATTTAGAAGCCTTTTATACACCAAATAACTTTTAAACTTTTATAAAGGGTTTATTTTCATAATTTTAACCGCTTACAAGTTGGATTACATGTGTTTGAATCAAAATATTTTTACATACTGATAAATAAATATCTCCTTACTGATTTAGTTTAGCCTATATTTCATAGTCCAATATACTAAAACTTTATTTCATTTATCTAACATCCACTCTGCTGAATGGTGTTTCTCGAATAAGTATTTGCCATTAATTCCCCACTTCATCTCAAATAATAATTAAATTATGTTAGAATCCTATGGTTTCTTATCTATCGTCATTCAATTGAATTTTAAATTCGATTTCCTTTCTTTACCAAATACATTTTAATAATTTTGATATGCTTTTTCATACTTAAATTCATCTTTGTAATTTTTAATACTGTATTCTTCTAATATTGATCTGATTTTAAACCCCTATATTAAAGACCATAACGATTTGTTTCATCACCTAAGTTAAAGAGATATATCGGTGTGTTGTGTTATACTGTTTTCAATCACTGAAAACAGCGTCTCTAATAGTGTGCACTGCTTTAGAGACTTGTTCGGGCATAGTCCGGTTTATGTAATTTAAAATTGTGCTTATATTAGCTTGAAGCTGGTGTTTAAGATGTTTATTCTATATAAAACCAAAGCTCTTTCCTACTTCCAAAGAACTAAAAGAAAACGTTGATAAATATCAAGAAGAACTGAGAAAGAAATTGTCCCCCGCAAGCCGTGGCATAGAAATCGATATAAATGAGCTGGAAGGAAAAATTAGAAACGCCGTGAAGACAGTAACCAAAAAGATATGCTCAAAGAAGAAAAACAAACACTCGAAATTGAGCAAAGAAACACAAGAAATGTTAGAAAAAAGAAGAAGAATGAATAAAGACTCTACAGAATATTCAGAGATGAACAAAATTATTCGTAAGGGAATTAGGAAAGACATAAGGAAGTATAACACAGAAAAAATTCGAACAGTGATCGAAAACAATAAGAACATGAGAGTATTAAAAAAAGACAGAGCAAATGGGAAAACAACAATACATCAACTAAAAAATAGCGAAGGTGAAATAAAACAAGATAACAACGAACTTGTCGACATCGTTCAGAAGTATTATAGTAATCTGTACTGTTCTAAAAATCCACCAACCCCAAATGCAAATTCACAAAATGTAATAAACGTCGGGTCAGAAGAAATCCCCGACATCACCATAAATGAAATCGAATATGCCTTGTCGCACATGAAAAATGGACGTGCACCGGGAGAAGATGGTATAACTGCTGAAATGCTAAAACTGGGAGGTACTGCAACACTCAACTCAATTAAGACCTTACTGAACAAATGCCTAACTGACAATAAAATACCTGCTACATGGGAAAATGCGCAGGTTATCCTGCTTTACAAAAAAGGAGACAAACACAATTTGGAGAACTATAGACCCATCAGCCTTTTGCCACACCCTTATAAATTATTTACAAAGATTATTACCAACAGGCTCACAAATAAATTTGACGGATATCAACCACCGGAGCAGGCCGGGTTCCGAAAGGGCTATGGTACAGCTGATCATATACAAGCTGTGCGTTCCCTAATAGAGAAATGCACAGAATATAACGTTCCTCTCCACTTTGCCTTCGTAGATTACAGCAAGGCGTTTGACTCAGTGGAACATTGGGCAGTATTCTCAGCAATAGACAAAGCAAGAATAGACTCAAGATACAGAAATCTGTTGAAAAACATTTATGACACGGCTACGTTTCAAGTCAAAATTACCGATAGCCTAACAACAAACAAAATCCAGGTTGCTCGAGGTGTGCGACAAGGAGACACTATCTCTCCAAAGCTCTTTACTCTGGCCTTAGAAGAGATTTTCAAAGAACTGGACTGGGACAAAAAAGGATTGAGGATCGATGGACGACACCTTCACCATCTCCGTTTCGCAGACGACATTGTCTTAATTAGTAGTGATCTAGATGAGCTGCAGAGTATGTTAACGGAACTCAAACTGGCGTCGGAAAAAATAGGTCTCACCATGAACATAGGAAAAACTAAAGTAATGACTAGAGAAGGTCGAACACTCACACTCGGTCACCAAAATCTAGAAAACGTCGAGGAATACATTTACCTGGGACATACCATCAAATTAGGCAAGGAAAATCAAACAGCCGAAGTAAACAGAAGAACACGAATGACATGGGCAGCAACTGGGAAACTAGGGTTTGTTCTGAAAGACCCGAATATACCAATCAACCTAAAAAGGGAAGTGTTTAATATGTGCATTCTCCCAGTGATGACTTATGGTATGGAGACCATGTCACTAACTGTCAGCTCAGCAAACAAACTCAGAACCACCCAAAGAGCTATTGAGCGTATCATGCTAGGAATAAGTCTCAGAGACCACGTCAGAAATGATGAAATTAGAAGGCGAACGAAGTGTGAAGACGTCATAGAAAGAATAGCGAGGTTAAAATGGAGCTGGGCAGGGCATGTGGCAAGACAGGAGACGACACGATGGACAAAACATATTTTGCAGTGGAGACCAAGGCTACACAAACGCAGTATAGGACGACCACAAAGACGATGGACTGACGACATCACAGAAAGAGCTGGAAAAAACTGGCAACGTGTGGCACAAGATAAGAAAGAGTGGAAACAGAGAGGGGAGGCCTACATCCAGGAGTGGATAAGAAAGGGCTGTTAAAGAAGAAGAAGAAGATTCTATACTAGTCTTCTGGTACCTAATTTCGCCGTTAATTTTTCCATTTTTTCCACTTTAGCTTCCGTGTTCTAATTATTGATTATTATTCTTTAGCACGCATCTTGATCTTCAGTTGTTTACATATTTTCTTGTTTAAATGGAGATTTTAAATTGTTTAGTATTTTTTTGCATTGTTGGTTATTGATGCTTTATAACTTGAGAAGCTACAAATGATTGGGTTTGTAAAACTTGTGGGGATTATCACTTGCGGACATCATGCTGCAGTTGACACTGATGCACAAAGAAGTACGCAATTTGGTTGAATAGTGCTATAACCGAATCGAAGATGTGAGTACTTTTATAAAACAACAAGAAAAATATATCAACTCCTATCTAGCTTCGCTTGAAGTTGTAGTCAACAAGAACACTATACTGGAAAAGGAAAACTCTTCTTTTAAGCACAAAATAAATGACGCCGAGCAATATTCAAGGAGAAATTGTGTTAACGTTTTGAAGTCGCAAAATGCCAAATGAAAATGTGTTACCAATAGATAGACGGAAGTCTTTTTTTTTGGGATATTCACATGATTGATGCTTGCCATCGCTTGAAGAAGTCAATATCTAATAAAACAAAACCAAAAGAAAACATCGTAAAATTTGTTGGAAGATTGGACAAGGAGGAATGTTTAAGGTGCAAGAAATATGAAATTAAGTGACATCATTTCGGTATTAGTTGATATGGTAAAAAGCAGTCATTCTTTGTATATCAATGCATCTCTCACGTCGCTAAATGGACAGCTGTTTGCAACAGGGATTATAAAAAGCAGAATATTAAATAACTTTGGTCTGAAAAGGACACGATTTCTATGAGGGCAAAAGTTAACAGTAAAATAGTAGAAATTCAAAACGTTTCTGACATTAAAAATGTTCATTGAATAAAATTATGTTATTGGGGACTCTAAAGCTTATGTCTCCCATAACAAATATTGTTTCGTTGTTATCTATCTGGTTCAATATTTCTTGAAATTGTTCGAAAAATAGTTTCTACTTTCTTCTCGCAATTTACTAATGTCTGGTGCATATACGCTCACGATGTGCAATCGTCCAGTATTGAAGCTCAGTGTCGTGTGCATTAGTCTTTCATTTGTATATCTTATGTCTTCGATATGTTGTTCGTATTTTTCGTGTACCAACAGTCCCACTCCTGCTGTAGCGCGTTTATCTTTTTCTCCGCCACTATAATATATATTAGCATGTATGTATTGTAATAGTATATTTCTTACAGCAATTCTGCTTGCATAACTAACATACGAATATGAAAAAAAGAATCAAATAGGCCCAGAATTGGTATTCTATTTATTGCAACGATAAGTCATTACTAAACAATGGTAATTACACAAAATATTATTAGTAGCAGTAACTGTAATTCGATAAACAGAGGTTAGTGTTTGAATAGAACAGTATCGACAGGGTTGCCTTCAGCCTCTTATTCAATATTTGTGCTCGTTATGGCAACTGCATCTAATTTATGATGACTGACAGGTTAATATTGTAACGTCAATACAAGATTGTGAGTTTGCTTAAATACAAAGGGGTTTCGACGCGTTACTAAAGCTTTATGCAGCGTTTAGTGTTAATTTCATTATGCCAGCAATAAGTAATGCAGCTGAAGGCGGTGTAAGAAGGCATAATATGCAAAGAGCATTGAAAGGCAACCTAAGAACACAAGATAGACTACAATGCAGTGCTAAATAAACTTGTAGACGGTGTTTAATTCAACATAAAGTGCAACAACAAACAAAGTGAGGTTAGTGTATTCCAGGAATGGCATTTATGCAAACACAATTTAGTTATTAAGGAAAAAACGTTGTATAAACTTACGTGCAAACAACTGTAACATGTTGTTAGGATATTAGATGCTCAATTATTATTGTTTATAAGGGAAGCTAAACCAGAAACTGTGCTATAATTTGGTTCCCAGGGTTGAAGTAATTATTTACATTAAAATTTAGTATTTGTCCCAATTGTTGGTTTTTTATTAATCACCAATGTGCAAAATCCATTTCTGCGTATTTTTACAAAGTTTACAGTGGTATTTAAGAGGGCAGTAACCCTGAAGTTTCGCCCACTTGAGTTCGACTTCCGGGACATATTTCGGCGGGTTTTGAGACAACGCCAAGCAAATAACAGTGTGCAGCTTGTAGATTGGGCCTTTCTTGTGCCACATAACCAGACAGCAGCAGCGGAAAGCACCACAGAACGAAATTCCGGTCTTAGCGTCCGTAAGAAGTGTTCTCCAGGTACGAGGTTTACTTTAGAGCTCGATTTGAAATAGCAAAGGCGCTCCAAAAGGATTGCAGCAGTGTGATCAAGCTAGGGCAGACATCGTTTGAGATCTAGAGAGAAGCAGCAGCCACTGGAAACGTTCCAGAAAGAAATTAGACCCGTGGCGTCACCAAATTGTGCAGAATCCGCCGAAGAATTTGGCCATCAATAAAACAGTTACGGGTTGGCGCCATCTGTGACGTCAAAAGAAAGCAAAACAGGTTAGCTAAACAACTTGAATCGTTAAATTACATTGCTATTTATTACTTGAGGTGGAATTATTGATTGTTGGTCGATTTTCGAACAAATTGCGCCGCATTTTGTTTCTTCGATAAGCTCTGTTGACCATCCATTTTAGAGGTTAACTGTCCCTCGTTAGAAAGTGGGCATTTGCTATACAAGAGCGAAAGTCATACTGTGTGTTACAATCGAACCCTGGCAGATGTTTGAGATCTCACATGCTAGCCGGAGCAGTAATTTTGAATTTAGTTGCCAATGAATAAAATATAAAAAAGTCAATAGACCATTTATTTTTGCAATTAATGATACAATTCAGAAATTTTTTAATAAGCCTTAAGATTCAACAATAATTCTTCTTACAGATTTATCACAATGGCACCCTTATACACTTGGCAGAAGATAGAGAGGAGTTCCAAATGATGGTCGCCAACCCCCAGTGGAAAGAGAAGGCACCTTAAGAAGAAGAATCACGATGGACAAGTGGGGTATCCTTACAATATGTATGTATGTATTATTGTTACCCTCTTCTTACCTTAGCGGTGTAGAGGCTGGTGCTTTGTACGCTAGCATTTGGTGTAGTGCTCAACTTGCCCCGTGTTGCGAATTACAAAGTTGATGCGCGCATTTCGTGCTTGCGTAGCAACCATTGTGTGTTATAAGTGTGTCTTGGTGGCGTGTAGATCTTGTTACTCTATCTCTTAGATCTGTGGTTCTGAGTAGAGCACAGTTAATTTGGTGCCCAACTGTAAATGGTCTTTACTGAGCCCGATTGCAATCGCCAAGGGTGCGGAAAAATTCCGGCCCCTGCGGGATTCGAACTGAGGACTTGCTTGATGCAAGCCTAGCGCTTTCCCAACTGCGTTGCCCGGTTTCTTCTATATTAGAATGTAGTTTTCATATTTAGCGCAGCCTTTGCCTTTCTTCTTTGTTTATGCTAAAGTGCAGATGCCAATTTTGTGGATATTCATTTCAATCATTATTTCTTGGTTCATGAGTTTATACTCCTTATAGTGATAGCGATGCTAATAAGATCAATAAGACTTTTGTTGATTCGGATAGGTTTATGTCTTCGGTTAATAGTAAAGGTGTTTTAGTTTTTTACACAAACAATACAAATAAGGCATTACGATAGAACTTTTGAAATCATTGCAGATACTCAATCTGGCTATAGCTGCACAAATGAACTTTTGAATATAACTGACGATATTCACTGCTCTTGACAATAATAGACTAATTACAGTTATTGTGCTAGACTATTCCAAGGCGTTTGACACGGAGAGTCATGTTAATTGCTATTCTACACTATATCGGCTTTGATGAAGTGCAATGGATTTTTTCAAAAATTATTTGACCGACAGAACTCAAACTGTAGTAGTCAAAGACATTAAATATTACTCGTTAATAATTACACAAGCAGTCCCTCAGGGATCAACTCTAAGCTCGCTGCTCTACATTATTTACATCTTTAATTTGAGTAGTGCAATAAAATCCTGTCAATATCATTTGTACGCAGACTACACACAGTTAGCTTATGCCTTTGGTTGTGATAATATTTATGTTGCAATTTTAATAATACATACCGACCTTAAAAAGTTTCTTAACTTTTTAGAAAAACAACCAAAAGTTAATGCTACAAAATCTTACGTAATGGTATTTGGTGGAGTTAAAGTCAGAAGCCTTAAATTAATATTGCTATTAAAGTACAAAAATCAACATTAGCAATCAAAAAATGGGTAAAAACTTAGGTTTATTTATTAATGATAAATTAACATTGAAAAAACATATTTCTAACATTTAAAAATTCAGGATCTGGTCCATACTCACAATGAGGTGATTCAGTAAATTAATGTAAATTAAACACAGTCTTCCTAAACCGAAACATGTAGCGTATGTAAAAAATATATTTACATTAATTTTCTAACATTTTACAAAAATCCTACGTCTTCTTCTTCTTCTTTCTCTTATTATAGGCCAGTGGCCTGTTTTAACCACAAAGAGTTCTATGGGCCCTCTTTATTCGTAAATCGCCCAGGTGGCTTCCCTTGCCCGACGAAATGGAGGTGGAGTTCCCTTGCTAGGAGTAACGACTACCACAGGTGTTAGTGTCGTAGCCGGAGACCGTGCGATTGTTAAAATCTCGGTGTAGTCCCCGGGGATAGAACCCGGGCCTGCCGTCTGAAACACAAACATTTTGGTTGCTTCACCATTCGAAAAAAATCTTACTTGAGTTTCAAAATGATTAACGACAACCGTTTGTTTCTTCAATAAAAATTAGACCTATACTAAGGAGCCTCTTGTTTTATCTTAGTTCAATTATTATTGTGACAGAGTATATGCGCCTTGCATATCCAGTGCGGACAGTAAACGAATTCAGCGTATGTAAAATGTACGCCTTAAGTTAATTTATGGTATTACGAAGTGTGAATACATATCACATAAACTAAACGAAATTAAACGGTCACATATTTACAATCATAAAAATAGCATGCAACCACATTGCTTAATAAAATTATCTCAAATAAATAAAATTAAATTTAGATGTTATGTTTATAGATAGTGTTAATACCTACGCGAAATATAAATCTGATTGCGACTCCATATCACAACACTGCAGTGTCTGAGCGATCCTTTTCTTACAATATAGTTTATTATACAATTCTTTGCCAGACTGTCTCCAAATTGGTTCACCTGAGAGGTTTAACTCAAATGTGTTTACGATTCTACTGAATCAACAAATCAATACGTGGGGTAAGTGGAACAGCAGATGCTGCAAATATTAATCTCAACTTGGTCTCTTGGTAGCCTGAACAACTTCAAAAATGCAATTAAATTTTAGTTTATCTAGTTGTTAACACTATATAATATATGTTCTGTCACACATTTAATTGGTTACCAATAAATTTAATTATTATTATTATTATACTCGTATATTAGCTTGTTAAATTCAGATGCAAATGATAATGTATTTTCTGTTTTTTTTAAATTTTATTGTTATACAAGTTGTAATCTTGGAAGTTAGAAGGTAGAGTCATAAAAATGTTGTTCTACGAATTTTAATGGCAACAAGCCCAGGTGTAAGCAGCTAAGTTCTAAAATTTATGGAAGCAGATTGAATGGTAGTCTGGTTATTAATATTTCAATATTCCAATATCACAAATCGATAGGCAATTAAATGCAACCGTACGCTTTGTAGTAACTAAATAGGTGCCTGTTAACACGAGCCCCATCGTGAGATCGACGTTACCCCACAGAATTAATTGCCCTTGCATGCTATTTACTTAGAGCTGTTACCACCAACTCTTGTACCACTACACATTTACCTACTACTTATTGATTGTGTTAACTGCTTTACAACTTTTTGCCGTGCCAAAGGTCGAGCTTCTTTGGTGCGTTTCTCGAACGGAACACATTTCTGGACTTGCAAAACCTACTGCGGCATTGTAGTTCATCGTTAGAAACGGTACGTTTAGTAACGACCTGTTGAATAGGCGTCGCGCCATGGCTATAATGGAAGGCATAATTAGCGAATTTAATTATTACTACAACCTGCTGAACCTTCCTACGTCAGCTTGACGGCTGCTTGCGAAACGGAGGATGTTACATTGTGTATGATTCACAGTTTGTAACCGGAGTATTTTATAAATTATAATGGTCGGCTTATACGGCGAAATAGGTTGGAACAAGGAGAAGATCTAGAGGAGTTGTTTCGAAAACCTCGCCGGAAACTCGTCCTACGACTGAACTTGATTAAATCTGTATTGTCGAAAGGGAACGCAATTAGCTAAGAGCTGCATAATTGGCCACTTCCAAGGACGCTGTGTGTGTGTGTGGTTGGGAAACTCGTCTCCAGATCAGAAAGCGTCAGAAAGCCTCTGTGCATTCCTGGAGGCGAAAACGGGCCCGAGCGTGTAAACGGTACTTGCCTCTTAAATTAAGACCCGCACTGTTATTAAGGAATTCATCAGCGATTCAATTTAAACAGAAAAGTGCATCGTAGGAACTTGTAATTAAATTTCGGGATAAATATGTCTGGCTAAGTAGAGGCGTGTAGGAGGCGGGATCGACTAATTTATTGATTAATAAACTTTGGCTATCTTGACCAGCCAACCGGATATTCCTTTATTTGCAGATACGAGGAGGTATTGATAATTATTTAACATTGGATTTATCATCAAAGCAATTGAAGTTACCATTGAAACAACAATAATGTTTGACAAGTGCTCCTATAAAGTTGCAGTCAACTAAATATGCACTTTCAGCCGTTTGTATGAATTTGGTAATTCGATATTCAATAAAAAATTGTAATTTCAGAAAAGTAACACGTTGAAGATATAAATAAACACGAAAAGACCATATTATGAGGAATATT